>SNQJ01S0025269.1:319325-341080 GCA_010110895.2 Picea sitchensis
ACCCCTTTCTCTTAATCTTTGGCTAAATGATAGAATTATAGCCTGCTTAAATTTTGAGGAACAAATTGTTTTTCTTCTATATTTTATTGAAGAGTTTTGTAATTGGCCATCATAAGATTGTCATTGAAACTTGCAGCTGTATAATAACTATGCATGTTACTTAGACCTGATCTCAAGTAGACCCGGTGTAGTACAAGTAGAAGGGGTCATATAATTATTTCATCTATTTGGATGCCAGATGGTGTAGGCAGTTATAATATTATTTAGAATAATCCATTGATGAGCTTTTTGTTACATTATTTCCAAACCCTTCCTCCTCTGAATCTCTGCAATGCTCACACACTAGATTACTATGAATCATGCTTCAACAAAACATTTTGTTCTACACAATATATATATATATAACATAACTTTAATAAGAACCCCTTACCATGACCAAACCTCATGTTGTTCACTTAACTTTCATGTTGTTCACTTAACTTTAAGTGACACCTAATTCTACCAACCATTGGGGCCACACACACTGGTGGTAAATCTTGATGCTTTCGTGGAACTACTATAAGCATACTTATGTGGATTTAGGCATGTATTCTACGACTTTTTGTCTACATCGATTTAGTGTTGTGGAAGCTAATTAGAAATGGCTACCTTTGCATACCCAACAGTAACAATTAGTAATCTTCTTGTTCGCCCCTCCGACTATCAAAAGTATGGATGTGGAAGCGTTGTAAATCTTGAAACAATGAGTAATATTATTGATTTTATAACCTAACTACCATAGGTTGGTTGAACTATCCTACATAAGATTCACGTCCTGCCAATTGGAGACTATGCAATTCATTTTCCATCTGTCCTTTAAGAAATACTTTTATATTGTAAAATCCCATAAATATTAGTCTTACTTTTCGGTTCTATAGGAGTATTTATTTCAACCTATTCATACGTATTATCATCATTACTTTGTACACAACAACATCATAGAAATGTACATATACAATGCATATTTCTATGTGGAACCTTGCATGGAGTCATGCTACAAGCATGTATACATTTTCATTGCATGCACATAGGTCGGGATTGGTTATATAATGCAAGGATTGTGTAGTTCTTACACATCATTTGGATTTTATCGATTTGAACCCTTAATCACTGTAATCTCTTATTAACTCCAACGCAATGACAATTTTAATGATTACTCGAAGAATAGGAGCACGGTGGTTAAAGCCTCCATTTTGACTCCAGGTCAACCTCATTATCAATTGAAACCATGCTAAATAATCGAGGGAGAATGGTTGGGTAAAATTTGATTAAAATTTTCTCTAAGTATTTAATTAAGAACCTCTTAATACACAGGATAAATAGAAACCCTGGAGTGGCGTGGTGTAAAATCCAAGTCTGAAGTCAACACAACGGGATTGGTAGTCTCTAAAATTTGGTACTACCTAGATATAATCCACTAGAAATTCTTACTCAAGTTGATCGATTTCCCACAGGCCGCATCCGAAGGACATGAAGCTCAAACTGTGGGGTCAATTCAAGTTTTGTGCCATGAGCTTCCGACCACCATCTCTCGCGGTTCAAACCCATCATAAGTTATACTACTCTTATTAAAACAAAATATTGTTTAGGGAAATGGTGTAATGTTATTGATGTTCGTATTAATATTCGTATTGATAGTAATATTGGTATAATGGAATAATATCGACATTGATATCAATATAAAATTGATATTAATATTCGATACACTAAATGTAACCAAATATGATATTTAACTATTTTGTTAGTCATTGACTATCTTAAATCTCTTAGCTTCCTAATTTATCAAGATGCTTGTAGAATTAATTAAAAATTTATTACATATAATTATATCTCCATATATATACAATTATATAATATATAATAAGTTCTTAGTTATGCTCGTGAAATGGAATGCTCGTGAAATGGAATGATAGTTTATCAAAACCCCTTTTTGAATTTATAATAAAGTTGAAATGGTTGGTTGCGCTAGTTGAATTGACAATTACTAATTATTGAAGTTTTAAAATAGACGTGAGTATTTATAAGTTGTTTTTAAAAGATTATTATTGACCATAGTGTCTTTAGATAGACCTTGATGTTTATTAATCTTTAAGTATCTCTAGAAGTGATGAATTGGTGATTGCGCAACCAGTATGTTCCTCTCTATTAATGTTGTTAGTGATTAATTGTAGTTGGTGATCATAAGTTACTTCATGTTTAATGTTGTATTTAGTTCTTCCATTATAAATTACTTAGAATTATTTTATTCATGTTTTATTCCTTGAGTCTTCTTACTTGAAAACTTAATTGAGTGGTTGTTTTACAAAAAAAGAAAAACTGCAATTTGTTTTTGCTTACATTGATCAGTTTAAATAAGGGATGTTACATTGGGGTAGATGCACAATATCATTCCATCCATCATTGAATGGAAATTATGGTGGAAAGGATACATGAGGATGCACTAGTATGATGGAAAAGTTAGTGTAACAACCCAAATTGATTAATTTTATCATAGTTTTTAATTTTAATTTAATTAATTATTAAAATACATTAATGAGTCTTTTATTATTTTATTGTTAAAAGGTGGGTGAAGTAATTAATGCGGGGGAAAGGTTGTTGGGACTTAATGGAGGGATAAGGTTGCTGGGAATTAATGAGGGGGGCTTGAGAGAGGAGGATAAGAGAGGAGGGGAGGACTTGGAAGAGAATCTCATTTTTATTTTGGTTTGAGAACTTCTAAAATATGGAATAGGAGGAGGAGGAGGAAATTGGAAGAATTGTTTTGAGGAATTCTCACATGGCACTGCTCTTGCTAGGAATTTTGGGCTCAGGGGCTAGGAAACCACAAGGATTCCTGGAGCTAGGGAGCTGGAGAGGCTGTTCCTAGTTGGCTGGGAGGTTAATGTTCAGTTTGGGCAAGAACTAGACAGGATCAAACAAAAAAAGGACTAGATAACCAACTTGAAGGTGGAGGTATGTATTATAATGTTGTTTTCATTATACTATTGATATTATTATGTTGTTATCATTTGCTATGTTGTTGTTATTATGCTATTGTTGTTGTTCTCATTATGTTGTTATTTATTTCTGGTATAAGAAACAAAAAAATGAAAGAAATTATAAACTAATTAGTAGGAGATTTTAGAAAACTTTTATTTATTGTGAGTTCTAAAAAATAACCAGGCTCTACACATGGTATCAGAGCTTACACTCGAAAGCTAAGGCCAAAAGGGACACCATGTTTGTGTAAACTAACTCAAAACATCTGAAAATTGATTGAAATGGTTGGTTTCTTCATATGTTAGGAATCGATTCAGAATCATCAACCGCCCCAACCCCCCCAAAAAAACACTTGCAATATGTAATCTCAACAAGTAATTCTAAAAACGCAAAACCAGATTTTACCATATCCCAGTCAGAAAAGACCAAAAAAATAAATCACATCAAGGTGTATTTCAGGCTATTTATCCTACTTTCGCACATAAATAGCTTCCCATAATCGATACCTTCAGTGGACGCAAAATACCATGAATCTATACAAAGGGATTTTACAATTTTCGTATATACTTCAGTAGAAAGAAGGCGAAGCAATTTTGCATGCCTTTGACAATCATTTACCATTCATTTCCAAATTAAATTCAATTTGATTCAATCTATTAACAATCTAGATCTGGATTTACATTTTGTGAAATATTTGGGAAATCAGGGCGGAGAAATGGATCTAAGAAATGGATCCTTTTCCTTATTGTACTCCTGCAATTGGTGGAAGTAAGTGTCCCACATGCAGATCTCATAGTCGCTGCGACAATAGTTCCCGGGAAGAGGTTTCTCTAGAGGCAGCCCTATCTTCTCTATCAAAATTTTCTCATAGTCTCTTCCTACGTCTCCTTCTTTTTATCTTTAGCCTTTCGTCAAGTATTAACTTCTACTAGTGCTCTAGCATGCAAGTTGGATGGAAGGAAATATTCATGATCTACCCTTCCGTCCCTATTATGGTTGTTTTCGTTGGAACTCAAAGATTCATAAATTAATCGAAACAAATAATTCTCTGAGTGTGAAAAATGAAAATGAAAATGGAGGATATGTCATTAAAGAAAGAACGATTATTAAAATTAATAAATTAAATACAAGCAACATACATGTAGCATTGCGCCTGCTAAGATAATGCACAAATCCTGCAAAAATGACTCCATCGTGACATTGTTTAAAGTCTACATCAATAAATGTTCACACATTAGTGCCTGCAACTTGTTGTCCTGTCTCATCAGAGCCATTATGACCATAGACTTGTATTAATTTATAAACAATAGAATGTATGAGCTCACATGCAAATATCAAAGAAATTAGGACGCTTCACTTACTCCATTCAGTGCCTTCTTAACCAAGCAAGTGGGTGTGTCAATGGATGATCCAACACTAAATTTTTAGGTATAGAGTAGAATAGATTAGATCCGTGAGGGACAAATTCCCAGTTGCAACAATGAACATTTCTTTCATGAAGGAAATGGGAAAAAATGAAATACGCAGCCTCCTCTCATGAGATGCAGATCAACCGCAAATTATTGAAGAAACATCTCCAAATTGGGCAAAACGAAGCGTGAAGGTAACCAAAACATATTTAAATGGGTGCTATTGTAAACAAGGAGGCAGGTGTTCTCCTTCCTAATTATTTGTTGAAGAAGATGAAAGCTGGATAATGACTAAAAAATCTATAGTTATGTAACAATAGACCTTGTTGTAATCAGTCTATCTAAAATTTTAGTCAGGAATACAAGGAAAAATAAAAATAAAAAATGGCGACCACAGCCGTGAAGAAGATACAATAGTGATCAAGTTTACTTAAAAGATGGAGGAGAAGAAGGGTGAAATAGATGGGTTTGTTTGCAAGAAGCATCCAAAAATCTACAAATACGTCTTAAATATGGCCTTCCAAAGGCATGAATTGATATACACCTCACTGCCGAATAATCAAGTAGAACTTGTATAGTTGATAAGGTCAATGTCAAAAGACACCTAAACCTACAAAGTTTTTGAAAATGTAACCATTTTCTTTGCCAGTTCAATCATGTCCAGTATGTTAGAAAAACAGGATCGCGGAGCAATAAAATAAAACAAATGCAGAAACAAAAACACAGAAGACACACAATACAAGAGAGACACAGATTTACGTGGTTCACCCAGTGTGGGCTACGTCCACCAGAGAAATTGCCAGGTCCTTAATGCGGGAGTTCACCTAAAGTGTGGGCTACGCCCACCGAGAAATTGCCGTGTCCTTCCTATTATTATCCAACTAATGAAGGGATAAAACCTACAAAAAAACCCACAGAATTTCCTCTTCTTTCTCCTCACGCTCTCTGTAATACAATATTCACTGCATAGTCAAGTAATACATTTCCCTCGTAAAAGAGGTTTTATTTCTAGGGAAAAAAACCATAAGATAATCTCTATCATTAGATTTGAGACCTTATAATAAATGGTCTGCATTTACAATGAAATTACAATATACTTTATAAGACAATTTTTTCTTCAGGCGCTCGCTATTCTCGCACTTCTGCACGGGATGGACCCTCTAAACCCTAGGGTTACTTCTCTCAGACTCCCTCGTGCGGAAGAGTGTACATACTTCCGGGTAACATTACTTCATGGGGTATAGACACGACCGGGAAAGCAAAGGACCTTCATATGAATTAGGAAGATAATCGTGCTCCACAACCAACAATCTCCCACTTGGACACCGGGATCTCAAACACAACTCCACTGTATATGCCGGATCAACCTTCTTGACTGACAATTTTCTCATCTTCATTCAATCTTGAAGATCAACTAAAATCGAGCAAGAACTCAGCCCTCGGGTTACTTTGTTAATATGTCATAATTCGCTAGTGTGTATCTTTTCCAGCCTTTCAATTGTCCATTCCTCTCCAAGGTGGATCATATAAAGTGGTACCTAAGTTGTATATGTTTACTCTTCGAATGGAAGGTTGATTTCTTTGCAAGGTGAATGGCACTTCCCAATGTCACAGCATAACTTGCTGTTCTCCCGCTTCTTTCCTAATTCCTCCATAAACCTTGTAACCAAATCATTCTTTACGCTAGGCCTCTCAGAAGTAAAGAATATACTTACTCAAGCACTGCTGTTGAAAAGTAAACAAATCCTTTGCGCTTCGAATTCAACTTACTGCTGTTCCACCTAAAGTAAAAACATAACCTGTGGTGCTTCTCCTCCTCGGCTGCCTTTATCACCGCCATATTCAATCAATATATCCCTCAGAGAAAGTGTCTCAACCTCCAAAACATAATGCATGTGTAGTAGTACCTCTCAAATACCAGAATCCACTTTACTACCTCCCAATGTTCTTTAATTGGACTGTTCAAATACCTGCTCATGTCACTCCTAATCGTGACATGTGCAATATCCGGGTTCAGGTAAAACGGCTGCATACATCAAGCCAACCTACTGAAGGAATATGGGACTCGACATGTATTCATCTCCTCCTCGCGGTCTTGGGACACATTTCCTTAATTAATTTCAAATGGCAGCCAAAGGTAAAATAACTGTTTTTGCATTCTGTATTCTAAACCTCCAACACCTTCTACATGTACTCACCCTGAGACAATGTCAATTCATGCATTTTTCCTGCCTCTTGTTATTCTCATACCAAGGATTTTCTTTGAAAAGACTCCAAATCCTTCATCGCAAATGAATTGGCTAATTTCTTATTGAGCACATTTATATCCTCGTGGACATTAGACTCTCAGAACAAGCATGTCATCTACATACAATAGCAAGATAATATAGCTTCCATTTTCTAGCCTTTAAAATAAACAAAGTGATCAATGTGACATTTACTATAACCCTGCTCATAAACCCGCTAAACTTCAAATACCACCGCTTTGGAGCTTGCTTTTAGTCCATAAGCAAGCTCTTCTTCAACCTCGCATACCAAATTCTCCTTCCTTTGACTCCTCACTGTGGTCGTCAGAGATATAAATCTCTTCCTCCAAATCCCATGGAGAAAAGTCATTTTTAAATCTAACTGTTCAAGAGGGCAAATCTTCTACCACACAAGACTTAAATAGTCTTAATTGAAGTCATTTTACCAAAGAGGAGAAAATATTTCATCAAAATCTATACCTTTCTTTGTGCAAACCCTTTACAACAAGTCTAGCTCTGAAAATCGCTTTTCTCCTCCATCTTCTTTCTTCAACTTGTAAACCCATTTATTCTCTAATGCTCTTTTTCCCGCAGGCAAAAAAGAGCATTGCAGAATAAACCAAGTCCCAAGTCTGGTTATTTTCCAAGGAATCCACTTTCTTCATGCCTGCTCCCACTTCTTTTTGGTGTCTAATTGCATTGCCTCTTCATAACATTCTCGGGTTCACTCAAACTACCAACAATAAATAATATAATGAGGAGAGTATCATCTGTGGGGTATACTTAACCCGGTAGATCTTCTAACAACACTTGCAGTGTGTTTGAGGTACTGGCTGCTCCCCGGCCAAGCATATTTTGATTTTCTCGTGTTCCTTGGAATTTCCCTTTCGCGATCTCATCAAGCACCGTATTCTTGTTTTCTGCTTCTCGCTTTCTTCCCCAAGAACTCCATCTTTGTACATGACCTTCTCATTGAATATGAGACATCTCTACTCCTAATGATTTTGTGGTTTTCATAATCCTATAAGTTATAACCAAAATCATTACCACCATATCCAATAAAGGTACATTTCTTGGATTTTGCCTCAAGCTTTGTCTTCCTATTTTCTTTATCATATGGACAAATGGTTAACCCAAATTTTTCAAAAAAGAATAGTTTACCTTTTTTCCTATCCATTCCTCCTCGAATTTACCATCCAAAGAGCTTGAAGGTCCTCTCTCGCTTATTAAGTAAAATGCTAGATTCACAAAGATCCTACCAAAACCGTAGTATATAAACCAAAGATGCAATTTCATACTCCTTGTATGCTCCATGATTGTCTTGTTCATCCTTTCTCGCACATTACCTTCCATTTTCTTTTGTGGTGTTCTTAGAACTCATTTTCTCATTTAACTTTAAGGAAAGGAAATAAAGAATCATCAAACTCCTTCCAAGTAGATTCACTCTCCATTATCTGATCCAGACACTTCAAACTTTTCTTGTCTCATTCTCACCCAAGCTTTCCATTTCTTAAAAGTATCAAAACACGATTTTTGTCTAATGCAATAAACCCAAGTTTTTCTAGTTGCATCATCAATAAAAGTAACATAATAATGAGAGCTACCAAGAGATGATACCTGAAATGTTCCCCATACATCCTATGCACAAGCTCTAACCTTTCATTCTTTCTTTTCTTTTCCAACTCTGAACTGGAATTTTGTTTTCCATATAAACAATGCTCATTAAGTCCAAATCAATTTGTTTAAGATCCTGGGTAACAAATTTCTTTGTGAAGGATCTACATACCCATCTCACTCATGTGTCCTGTACTATGATTTCATAGTGTTGTATCCACTCCTCAGAAGCTAAAGATATAGAAGAGTCAAGATACTAATACATAGATACAATGTACCTACCTTCTCTCCTTTCGCTATCACCAATGATCCTTTGATGACCTTCCACGCCTTATCTATAAATATGGATATACAACCTTCACTCCGCTTAACCTGTGGAAATCAGATTTTTGCCTAAATCTAGAACATGTTTTAATTCTTCAACAACCATTGGTTTCCATTGCTTTATTTTTACATTTCCCATTCCAACAATTTTGCATGGTCTATTATCACCCAATTGAACCCGTCCAAAATCACCTTGAACATAATCTAGGAAAAATGTTTCCTATTAGGTGTGGTATGAAATGAAGCTCTTAAATCTACTACCCAAGATTCAAAGATATTCACAGAAGAATCAAAGCATCTGTAACAAATCACCTGTTACATTTGTTTCCGAATTTCTCTCCCCTCACACCATCTCTTTGTTTCTTTGAGCCTCGCAGCCTTTCTTCATATGTCCTTTTCTTCCCACAATTCCAACACTTGAGTATTTCCAAGTCCGGATTTGACTTCTTCCTAGGAATTTCCGCTGTTTCCCGAGCCCTTTCCCTATCTCTTTGTCTTCCTCGCCTCCATGTTCAATGCATTTCTTGATGTTTCACTTGTGTTTTTCCAATGATTTCACTAAGGATAACACCAACAAATATCATCAAATTCCAGCATTTGAACCAGAGACAGAAGTTACTTAGCAGCTGCTTTATTCGCCATTCCATCTTTCTCTCGGCAATGCTAATATTAGAAGATTCTTAACCTCATCATCAAAGTCCACTTTATAGAACTTAGTTGATTAGTAAATCAGATAAATTCATTTAAATGATCCAAGAATAGACCCACCTCCGGACATCTTCATATTAAATAATCTCTTCATTAGAAATACCTTATTCGATGCCGAGGGTTTTTTTTTTTTTTTTTTCATACAATTTGGCCAGTGTATCCATCAAATCCTTTGTTGTCTTTTCTTTCAAATATTTTAAGCCACTGACGTTTTCAAAGCCAACACAGATCGCTCCTAGAGCCTTTCTCAATAAGAATCTCATTCTTCGTCCTTCATGGTCACTGCGCTTTGGTTACTCCAATTAATGGTAGGAATAGATCCTTCCTGATATAAATAGTCTTCCATCTCAAGATCTTCCATAACCTGTAGTTTTGGTCATTAAATCTCTCGAATTCTAAATCCTTCCATCTCTCGACATTGTCTCTAATTTCAACCAGAACCCTCTTTCTTTGTGAGTTACCTTAATACTGATACGCTTGTTAGAAAACAGATCATGGAGCAATAAAATAAAACAAATGCGTAACAAAAACAATGTAAGACACACAATACAAGAGAGACATAGATTTACGTGGTTCACCCAGTGTGGGCTACGTCCACCAGAGAAACTGCCAGGTCCTTCCTTTATTATTATCCATCAAATGAAGGGATACAACCTACAACAAAACCCGCAGTAACTTCCTCTTCTTTCTCTCACAGTCTCCTCTCTCAGAATACAATATTCACCCTCGTACATAGCTGCAATACATTTCCCTCATAAAAGAGGGTTGCCTTCTAGGGAAAAAACCCTAACATAATCTCTACCATTAGATCTGCGACCTTATAATGAACGGTCTAGATTTACAATGAAATTACAATATACTTTTATAAGGCAATTTTTGCTTCGGGGGCTTCGCCCCCGAACCCCCACTTGCCCCCAGACTCCCCAGCCGGGGGGATGGACCCCCCGTACCCCGTAGAGGGGGTACTCCCCCTCTGCACTCCCCCGCGTGGAAGAGTGTACATACTTCCGCGGTGTAAATACTTCATGGGGTATAGACACGGCTGAAAGCAAAGGACCTCTGCATCAGGAAGATAATCAGGCTCCACAACCAACACAGTAATAGCCTTATTTGAAATCAATGAAATAATTTTCCTACATAGGATACAAATCCCCAACAATTATATTATTCAAGTGTACTTTCTGTGCTTAACGCAAAGCACACTAGAATATCTTGTATGGCCCTCCAGGATTTTGCCAAATCCATGAGGGCCATTAGAAACTCACCAGAAAATAATGAATTTCAGAGTGTAGATAAAACATGGTGTTGTGGATGGCAAACCATTATTTGAACAACTTGAGATTAAAATTTGAGAATCAAATTGGGTTCTATTTCCTAGAGGAAGAGAAATAATTCTTCTTGCACAAAAGAGGAACTTTGCCGATGTACTTCCAAGCAAAAACCATCCTACATCACTCTTGATGATTAAATTCAATTCAAAGTCATAACCATTACGGAGAGTAGATCCATGTTTCTATAATCAATCCATGGGCCCAACTAGAAACCTCTTCTATATGTGTGATGATCACTAAAGAGCATTTAGATCACTACAAGTCAATGTCTTCCAAATCCAACACTCACATAACCTTGCATTTCCAGGATTTAGCAGTGATTCTTCCATTGTCCATCCCTGTTCTTCTGCATGTTTCCTAAATATTTCAAACAAAGGAGAAGCGTGTTTGCAGGTCTCAACAATTCCTTCCTCTATATCAGTTGTAGAAAGCATAGAATAACTTGTGGGTGAATCAAACTTGTCCAAATTCATAGATTTAATAAGCTGCCTTGCAACTCCAACCTTCTTAGACGTACTAATGACATGCAAAAGCAAATGTGCTTACGTGAAAGGTAGCCCTCATCACATCATCTGATCTTGCTTTCTCCCTCAACAAGGCATATGCTTCACCCTTCAGTGGATTAAATGTAACAATATATTTTTCTTTCTCAAACAATCGTTGCACAAATAGAAAGTCACTCCAGTCTTGGAATGCTTCATCAACCGTGCTCCTAAAACAACAAGCCTTTTCTGGGACCAAGGGACAAAAAAAGAAGGTCTCTTTCAAATTTCCTTCTTTCAATGATGGGACGTGTCTTGTTCTAAGGAAAGACTCCACTACTACAAGAAATCTTGATTTGTTTAGAGAGTACAGAACAACTGATTTTACCTCTTGATATGAACAAAAAAGGTATTCGACTCATAGAACTTCAAAAATAGCCAACATTGATGGATTTTGTCTTGATAGGCAGATGTTGAGTCCTATCCCCAACAAATATGCAATATTACTAATACACTCTCCTTTAGCTGTGACATCTCCAATGTTTTCTCCTTGGGCAAAAGATTTATAGTTATGAGAACGGGTTGATGTAGAAGTCACAGCAGCAACATTCTTGGCCATATTGGCAGCACAAGCAAATGGAAAAAACAAATGAGGTGCTACCATTGTAGCCAACTCCACCCCAGCCCCAATTTCCATGAGGAGGTCACCGGTAAACTGAAGCTACTTCAAATCAAAATCAAACTTCTTACCCTGCCATGCAAAAAGCATCTTTCCAATGTGTCCTACCCCATCCTTGAGAACCCAGTTCATAGCAACAACAGATGAAGTGGCTCCTTTTCCGGAAAATCCAACAAAATAAAGTAATGAACGTGTTGTAAAAAAACCCATTGCTCCACCAAAGAAGTATTTAAGAGCCCTCCATTGCATGTAAGGTGTGTAGGAAGGGGTGACACTATCTAAATATCCTTCTGGTACCACACAAGATCTTATAAAGGCAATAAAATCCTGTAAGGGATTATACGAGGATTGCATCTCTACTGTGTGAAGAAGGTGAGTAGTGCCAGTTCCCCTATGCTCTTGATTGTCCATATATTTATAGCGTTTTCTATCCAAAACCTCCCAGCACACAACACGGTCGTCGACCAGCGTAGATTCGAGATCTGTGAGGGTGCCTTTAACCATGAACTATGGCTCTGTCGATGATTTATGGAGTATTTTAGGTGTGTTTTGTGTAGTAGCAGGCGAGGCAAGGTTAGCACTGAGCCGAAGTGTTTCTCGCATGATAATTGTAGCATCTTGTCTTACTGAAAGCCTCTGCACAAAAGAACCCTTCACATTGATAGGAACAGGAGAAGAAGGAGCCATTGATTATATAATTTCTTTATTACTCCTGCTGCTGCTTCTGGATCACACATAGAATGCACAAAATCTTAGTGTGCACAGATTTCCAATTAGTTTCCAAGCTGAAAGAGACTCAAAATTTCCACATTGATACCCTTCTTGAGTGTAATAATAAAAAGAGTGCCCACTTGTCGCCAACCACCCCATTATTTTTTTCTACCCAAATCCGACTTGTTTCTGCCCAAATCCTACTCATTCACTAGTTGTGCTATGCCCTATGCTAGTTGATGCAAGAGCATCACTCTCAAGATAGCCATGCGCCATCCAACCAACCAGCTCATCAAGTGCACATTCAATGAGGAGGAGAGGCACAGCCCTCTCATATTCAAATTTTGAATTTGAATCAAGGACATTTAATATTGTAAGGCTATTAGAGCCAAAAGGTTGTGCCTATACGCAGGCTTTAGATGTAGATAGCCTTTAATGGTTGTAAGGCTACAATCTAGATCCAATCTAGACTAGACAACCCATTCAATGTAGAGTTAATGTAAATTGAATAGGGTAGGTAGCTTTGGAGGGAAGAGCTCGAAGAGCCCCCTCATGTAAAAAGTTCTTTTGATCTTGTTTTGAGTAGGTAGTGAGAGATAGAGTTGGTAGAAAAAGAAGGAGCAGAGACACTGTCAAAGTCTGAGCTCAAGAACACCTTGTAAAGGGAGGCATTTTTATTAATACAAACCAGAGCATTTTTTCTTGCATATATTGTCTGTGTTGTGTGAATGCTTTCATGTCTTCTTTATATGCTATGAATATATTTTGTAGATGGGTGTTAGTATGCATTTGCAAGAACAGATAGGTTCTGCTATCTGAGGATTTGTTTGATTTCAGGTTTAGGGGATCTTTGAGGCTTCATGCCAAGAGGGCGTGATAGAACATTGCAGGTTTTGATAGCTAGTGCTAGAGAGCACTTCCAATTCTGCAGAATTTAGACAAAGACGTGCCAGGAGGGCATACCACCCGAAGTCATTCACTCAAGGAGAAGATCTCAAGGTTGTTGAATACCTTGGAGGTGAGACTATGCAGAGGAGGACACAGTAGAAGACAGAATCTCTGAGGAGTTATGTAGAGCTCTGCCAAGAGGGCATTGAGTAGGTGCATAGAGTGATGAGGAGGAAATATGCTATGAGTTCATAGAGAAACAAAACCACTGAGGATTTTGGACAATCTGCTAGGAGGGAATTGAGTTGGTGCAGGAGTGCACATAAAGAACTCTTTTGAGTTTTGGAATAGAAGAAGAGTCCAAGGAAGGATCTTCACAGGGTTGTTGAATACCCTGCAGACTCAGCAAGAAGTTTGCTTGAGTAAAGGAGCACCACAAGGGCATCAAATTCTCCATCTGAAGGAGAAGGAAGGAAAAGGGTGAAGTCCCCTTAGAGATCTGAGTAGTGGAGAAGCTCAGAAGAGATAGCACCGAGCTACCCTGCAGAGATTATGTAAGGTGTGCAGGAGTCGCAGAAACATTTTAAGGTTTCAGAGAAGGCCAATCTTAGGAGGGATAGAATCTTCGAATATGCAGGCGAGATCAACTATGGAAGAACTTGCAGAGAAGAAAAGAAGCAAAGGTCGAAGCCCTTGGCTTTGGAAAAAAATCTTCCAAGGAATCGGAAGAAAGCGCACGCTCAAAAGGAGAGCACAGCTCAAAAGTTTCCACGTCCAGATAGCAGTAGGAGAGCTCATAGGAAGGGAGTGGATATAGACAGTCAGATCTCACTTAGGCAATTGCTAGCCGTCGGATCTATCAGAAGAAGCACGAGATTTAAACCCTTGTGAGCAGAGGAGAAAAGTCCTGAAATAGTGAACATATCGGGATTTCGGACTTCATGATTTCAGAGGTCCTGATGATGAAAGGTCGAGACACTCCATAGCGATAGTCCTGAAATAAGTGAAGAGATCTAAGTCATCCGTTTAGAGGAGGACACATGTCACGAGATCACCCATTTCCGGGATTCGGTCATCGGGAATCAGAAAAGGGAGTCTTTCGGATTTGCAACGGGCGAAGTCCCGAAAACAATCTGGACCGTCGAAGTGAAGGACACATGGCATCAATCCAGACATCAGGGAGGAAGTCCCGAAAGAAAAGGGGTACTTTGGTATTTCGGGTACCAGGAGTACCAAAGGATAGCGAAGGTTTAATGCAACAAGATTCGCGAAATTACGAAACGCGAATTCCTGAAAGCAAAGTGGAAGGAGCATTGCCTAGTTGCAAGGGCGTAAGCCAAGTTTCAGCATACCGGGTACCAGGATTTCAGAGATCCTGAGTACATAGCATCCGGGTTCTTATGGACAAAAAATTCGAAATGATTAGGGCCATTGATTTGAGGAGCGGATCATAGTTGTTGATCTCGGCTAGGAGTAAAAAGGGCCGTATTGTCACTTCAGCATTTCAGATACCGGAAGTGCGGGAGAGCAGGGACCAGGAAGGAGGCCTTGCAACAGGAGAACCCAAAACATGAAAGTATGAAAGTGTTTGGAGGAAGGAATCATTTCGGCGTATTGGAGTTCAAAACCTCGAGAGTTCCGAAGACAAGGGTTCAGAGGTTTTTGGGGATTGAAACTCCGAAAACGCAAAATGTGAAGAAGCCAGGGAGCTGTATTTCAGGATACCGGAATTCGGCATTTCGGGGATCTTGTAGACATAAGGTCAGATCATTTCAGTTTTGGAAAACCCGAAATCAAGAAAGGAGGAGAAGGTCGAGAAACAAGTATTTCGACATTTCAGAAATCGACTTTTCGGGAGTCTTGAAGACAGGGAGATGGGTGTTTTTATGTCGAGAAAACCCTGAAAGGGACTGCGGTCATATGGGAAGTGGTCACATGGACTAATATCTGGCCCAGGGGGATAATTACTGTGAGCGCCATTTCAACATTTCGGTATTTCAGAGATCGGGAGATCGAGGAGTCAAGGACTCTTGACATCAGGACTTGCGAAGTCCCAAAACCCAAAATGCCATTTTGGGAAAGGATCGCAGGTGTGTTTGAAGTCCGTGTGAAGGTGAAGGACCTGTGGATTGGATTATGAGGTTCTGATAGGGATTTGAAAGATCCACTTCGGCTCAGAAGAGGAATTTGAATGATATTTAGACTGGGAGGTCGCGTAGAACCTACTGAGGCAGGGGGGTGTCTACATCATTTGGTATCAGAGCTTGATTTTGTTTATCTCAAGCAGAGGGAGAAAAATAATACTTTGATACACATCATTTGGTATCAGAGCTTGATTTTTTCTATCTCAGGTAGAGGGAGAAAAAGAATACTCTGATACACATCATTTGGTATTAGAGCTCGACTCTGTTTGTATATCTCAGGCAGAGAGAGTAGGAAGGAAAACACTATGATATACACAAGTTTGGTATCAGAGGTAGCTTGCAGAGACAGGCAAGGGAAGACAGAGTGTTGGAAGTTTGTGATGATTGTTCGCAGGAACACAATAGTCAAGAAGACAGTCTGGTCGACTGTGTAGGGGACACTGGAAGCACTCAGTGTTGCAGAGTGATAGCAACAGATCTGTTAGGAGGACAGATCGATAGCGGGCATAATGACTAATGAAGGTCATGCACATGATGGGAAGAAGATCCATCAGTAGCTGGAAAACACTGCAAGAGATAAAGAACTTGCTGAGATCAGGGCAAGGATGGATGAGCTAGCACTTTGGATGCAATAGAATGCTAAGTCGAGATGGGTATATGAATGGCCCATGAAGACGAAGGCAAAGTGGATGATTTAGGAATTGGTGGCCAGAAGACAACAGAGGCTATTGAAAATATGGTTGAGGCATGATGAAAACCTCAACAGACCAGAGAAGAAAATGGTTTAGGTGTGTGAACCAAAGGATGGGAGAAACTTCAGTAGTGAGGATGACATGGGATTAGTTGAAGATCTCAAAGACTGCCAAGAGGGAAGAACAAAAATTCTCAATTTCCAGGAGGGCAATGAAATGAGATAACTGCGAGATCTCATAGACTGTTAGGAGGATAGCCGGGGAATTTCATATTGCCAGGTGGGCAATGAAATGGGATCTAAGGATCTCATAGACTGCCAGGAGGGCAGCAGAGAAATTCCAATTTGCCAGGAGGGCATGTGAACAGAAATGAGGCTATGTGAGAGTCTCATGAACTCAGAGGTGAGTTTGAATCAACTTGGGGAGCTGACAGAGCAGATGAGCTTAGAGATGGATTTGGATCAGTTAGAGCAACTGACGGGGAAAGATCAGAGGAATCTTTTGATGATTGGGGGAATTGAAATATTCCTGCCATTTAGCAATGATGAGGCAAAAGCTTGTGTTGTTGATGAAGCAACAACAACAAGAGAAGGAAAAATAGATGTGACTATCAAAGAATAATTGGAGCAGATGTTAGAAGTTTCCCAAGCAGAGGAAGAGGATGAGCATTCTGAGGAGTGGCTCAATATTTTCAGCCAGGAAGTTGAAAAGACTACAACACTGAAGCTTGCAGAAGTAGAAGAAGAGGAGGCAAACAACATAAGCTTTGTTGATCTGTGTGAACAGATTGAAGCCCTAGAGAGAAGGGTGATAGTGTAGGGAATGAACATCCAACAAGTTAAGTTGGAAGCAGATGAAGGGAAATTCCAGGCTGAGGAGCAGCTGGAAGAAGCTGGACACATACCAACAAGAGGAATGGTAGAAGAACTGTTAGAGATGATGGCTGAACAATAGTTCAGTAAGGATACTACAGAGATGAAATATGTAATAGGGTGGCAAGTTGAGGCCATAGAGGATGAAGAAGATGACATGGGAGATCATGATGATCTGCCCATCTGCAGAAAGAAAATGCAGCTGAGGAGACTGCATGGAAAGAACCTACCATTGCAACAGCTAGACGAGATGATAGAAGACATCAGGAAGTTGATGTTGAGATTAGCATAGACTGGCAGCAAGGAAAGGTTGAGCAAAAGGAAAGAAGTAGCAACAACAACAAAGTAGCAACAACAGCAGGGAAGTGAAGCAGATGAATAGCTCCCAAGAATTGTTTGGGATCCAGAAGGATTTCAAAAGCTGAGATGGGAAGCTCATGAGAAGGAGCTCATGAATTTTACAGCTGAGGATTATGATGCAGGAGCATCACTCTCAAGCTAGCCATGTGCCAGCTAGCCAGCCAACTCATCAAGCGCACATTCAATGAGGAGGAGAGGCGTAGCCCTCTCATAATCAAATTTTGAATTTGAATGGAGGACATTTAATATTGTAAGGCTATTAGAGCCAAATTTTTGTGCCTATACATAGGCTTTAGATGTAGATAGCCTTTAATGGTTGTAAGGCTACAATCTAGATCCAATCTGGACTAGACAGCCCATTCAATGTAGAGTTAATGTAAATTGAATAGGGTAGGTAGCTTTGCAGGGAAGAGCTTGAAGAGCCCCCTCATGTAAAAAGATATTTTGATCTTGTTTTGAGTAGGTAGCAAGAGATAGAGTTGGTAGACACAGAAGGAGCATAGACAATGTCAAAGTCTAAGCTCAGGAACACCATGTAAAGGGAGGCATTTTTATTAATACAAACCAGAGAAGTTTTTCCTGCATATATTGTCTGTGTTGTGTGAATGCTTTCATGTGTTCTTTATATGCTGTGAATATATGTTGTAGATGAGTGTTAATATGCATTTGCAGGGAAAAATAGGTTCTGCTATCTGAGGACTTGTTTGATTTCAGGTTTAGGGGATCTTTGAGGCTTCATGCCAAGAGGGCGTGACAAAACACTGCGGGTTCTGATAGCCAGTGCTAGAGAGTACTTCCAATTCTGCGGAATTTGGACAAAGACATGCCAGGAGAGAATACCACCTGAAGTCATTCACTCAAGGAGAAGATCTCAAGGTTGTTGAATACCTTGGAGGTGAGACTATGCAAAGGAGGAAACAGTAGAAGAAAAAATCTCTGAGGAGTTCTATAGAGCTCTGCCAAGAGGGCATTGAGTAGGTGCATAGAGTGTTGAGGAGGAACTTTGCTATGAGTTCATAGAGAAATAGAATCATTGAGGATTCTGGAAAATCTGCCAGGAGGGCATCGAGTTGGTGCAGGAGTGCACAGAAAGAACTCTTTTGAGTTCTGGAATAGAAGAAGAGTCCAAGGAAGGATCTTCATAGGGTTGCTGAATACCCTGCAGACTCAGCAATAAGTTTGCTTGAGCAAAGGAGTGCCACGAGGGCATCAAATTCTCCATATGAAGGAGAGGGAAGGAAAAGGGTGACGTCCCCTTATAGATATGAGTAGCGGAGAATCTCAGAAGAGATAGCACCGAGCTAGCATGCAGAGATTCTGTAAGGTATGCAGGAGTCATGGAAACCTTTTAAGGTTTCAGAGAAGACCAAGCTCAGGAGGGACAGTGTCCTCGAATACGTAGGAGAGATAAACTATGGAAGAACTCACAGAGAAGAAAAGAAGCAAAGGTCGAAGCCCTTGGCTTTTGAAAAAAATATTCCAAGGAATTGAAAGAAAGCGCATGCTCAAAAGGAGAGCACAACTATCATCGGGTCAAGCCAAGGGGAAGATCTGGACCATTGAAGTTCCCATGTCCAGATAGCAGCAGGAGAGCGCATAGGAAGGGAGTGGATCTAGATGGTCAGATCTCACTCAGGCAGCTGATATCCATCAGATATTTCAGAAGAAGCATGAGGTTTAAACCCTTGTGAGCAGAGGAGAAAAGTCCTGAAATAGCGAACATATCGAGATTTTGGACTTTGGGATTTTGGAGGTCCTGATGACGAAAGGTCGGGACACTCCATAGAGATAGTCCCAAAATAAGTGAAGAGATCTAAGCCATCCGTTTAGAGGAGGACACGTGTCGCGATATCACCCATTTCAGGGATTCGGTCATTGGGAATCAGAAAAGGGAGTCTTTCAGCTTCCCAACGGGCGAAGTCCTGAAAATGATCTAGACCGTCCAAGTGAAGGATACGTGGCAACAATTCAGACATTGGGGAAGAAGTCCCGAAAGGAAAGGGGTACTTCGGTATTTTGGGTATCGGGAGTACCAGAGGACATTGAAGGTTTAATGCAACGGGATTCACAAAATTCCAAAACACGAATTGTCGAAAGAAAAGTTGAAGGAGCATTGCCTAGTCGCGAGGACGTAGGCCAAGTTTTGGCACACCAGGTATCGGGATTTAGGAGATCCTGAGTACATAGGATCTAGGCTCTTGTGGATGAAAACTCCCAAACAATCAGGACCATTGATTTGAGGAGCGTATCATAGTCGTTGATCTCGGCCAGGAGTAAAAAGGGTCGTATCATCACTTCGACATTTCAGATACCAGAAGTGCGGGAGAGCAGGGACCAGGAAGGAATCCTTTCAATAGGAGAACTCGAAACGTAAAAGTACGAAAGAATTTGGAGGAAATCGTCATTTTGGCGTATTGGAGTTTGGAACTTCGGGAGTTCCGAAGATAAGGGTTTAGAGGTTTTCAGGGATTGAAACTCCGAAAACGCGAAATGTGAAGAAGTAAGGGAGCTGTATTTTGGGATACCAGAATTTGGCATTTCGGGGATCCTGTAGACATAAGGTCAGAGCATTTCGGTGTTGGAAAACCCAAAATCGCGAAAGGAGGAGAAGGTCGGGAAACAAGTATTTCAACATTTCGGAAATCAACTTTTCGGGAGTCTTGAAGACAGGGAGCCGGTCATTTTTGCATCGAGAAAACCTCAAAAGGGACTGCGGTCATATGGGAAGTGGTCACATGGACTAATATCTAGCCCAGGGGGCTAATTAATGTGAGCGCCATTTCGGCGTTTTGGTATTTTGGAGATCGGGAGATCAACGAGTCAAGGACTCCCGACATCAGGACTTGTGAAGTCTCGAAACCCAAAATTACATTTTGGGAAAGGATCGCAGTCTTGTTTGAAGTCCGTGTGAAGGTGAAGGACCTGTGGATTGGATTCTGAGGTTCTGATAGGGATCCGAAAGAGCCGCTTCGGCTCAAAAGAGGAATATGAACGATCTTTAGACCAGGAGGTCGCGCAGAACCTGCTGAGGCAGGGGGGTGTTTGCATCACTAGTGCCTTTGATTTCCACACCTAAAATGAAGATCTAGCGATAAATCAATGATGGTACAAATCTTGGTCATCGTTTGTAGGTGTTCTTAAATAGTGTCGGTAACAAAAGACAAATCTTCAACGGCTCGACTCACGAGTTGTGTAGCTAATAAATGCAGCCCACCCTAGTACAGTGCAGCTAGTACTTTAAAGTTAACCTACCTGTCATAATGTAGTCTAGGCATACCTGTTTCTTTGTCCATTCACTTAATCAATTACACCGTTAAATGCCCTCTTTACTACTTGCTCTTAGTTGCCAACATATTTGAAGGATGCCTCCTGCCTTGTAAGTTGGTTGCGTTAATTTTAATATAGATAGATATGTTGTTTAATTGATTAAAAAAAAGAAAAATAATAGGGTTTAAAAAAAAATTGTATCATTTTATTTAGGAATATTAAATAAAAATTTGTTTATTTTATTATTTTGGAAATATAAATATATTACTACATATAAGTTAAAAAAAATAAAAAATTGGTAATATATAAATTTATATATTGAGTAGACATTCCTCTTAATTATGAATATAAACCATTGGATTTTTAGCCACCTAAGTTTTAGGTTAGGTTTGGTTTGTAATTTATGTAAATGATTTCTAAGTTATTTACTATTGAATATTAATGAGGCCATAAAATTTAGTTGAAGCTAAAAAAATATTTATGCATTCAATTTTACAGACAAAATAAGTAGAAGACACATCATGTGGTAGAATTATAGAGTTTAAAATATTGTATAAGAAGAAATTTGTAAATATTAATAAGGATGATATCATCAATAAAATTTCAAATTTGTTAACCAATAAAATAATATATAAAAATATTTTCAATATAAACGAAAAATAATAAATAAATAAATAGATTGTTGGGTTGATATCAAGTTTTGAAAATTTTAGTTAATTTGAAATTTAATTTTAAAATCAATATTGAATTTAAATAAATTATTTAGTTAATATTATAAAAAAAATGTTTGTTTTACATATTTTATAGAGATTATGGTGATAAGAGCATAATAAAATAAAAATTGGTTCAACAATCAGTGAAATAAATCTATATTGATGAGCAACATCCTAGTATAATGTGAAGTTGAAAGGACTAAGCATAGTATAGCAATATCAATTCAATATATGTGATGATATTACAAGTATGTTTATATATTATATGTAGGATTGTGAAAGGAAAATTAATATTAT
>SNQJ01S0025270.1:22581-32730 GCA_010110895.2 Picea sitchensis
TCATGGCTTATAAAACTCATAGGAAACAAAGTACAGAGTGAAGCCAACAAAATATATCTTGAGAGACAATATGAATCATGGTTTTAAAATAATGTGTATTATTTATGAAGAAATTGCTTCAGTGGTACACTTTTTGATTCACATAATCATGCACATTATACTATAAATATACATATAATAATTACACATTATTTCTAGCTTTGTAGATAGAACATGAAGAGGTGTACCTTCAAACTCAAGCCAATCAACAAAACATTCTAAATAACCTAAGTAAAATATTCTGTGAAAATGATGAAGAAATAAGGAATGCAAGAAACTCAAACAATGAGAATGGTTAGAGTGATAAATGATGATCATTGAAATTGAGTTTTATTACAAGTTGATGTTTTGGATTATTTGTCTATGAAAATTAGACATGTTGTTTAATGTGGACATATTGTTCCAATTAGATCATGACATGCTACGAATAATTGTAACAATGATTTATTGACATTTTGAATATCGTGGAATTTTATGTTGTCCCATTTTGTGTAACGGAAGATCTCTTATTCTTATATAATAAAATGAATTTCTTATTCGATTGCATTATTTAATAGTTCAAAATTTTATGTTGTTGATTAAATATATGCATGATTTACATTGTTACAGTGAACAAAGGTGTAATCAATTGGTATATTTGTTTAAATTCTACAACTTATTAATGAAATGATTATATCCAAACAAAATAATAAAATTATAAACATCAATATTGTTATAAAAATATCATATTTTTTGATGATTAATTGATATTTTGTTAAAAAAAGAAGTTTCATTTGCATACCAACAACATGGAAATATTCAACATTGAAACATATCGCTACATTATTTTTATTTGAAATCAATGGTGTTGTTCATACCTACTTACACATCGATGCATTTAAATGAGTATCACACACTGATGTGAGAAATTTGTAATACGAGCACTAGTGCTCCTAACGAAAATGAAAGAACTACATCCTTCAACAATACCTTTACCACTTCCATTACTATTATAGTTATCTTTAACTAAACTTATACTGTGCAAAATGATATCTGCATCAATGATTTTACACATGTAATATAGACTAGGGTTTCATACATACATACATATATACACTAGTGCATATCAAGATGTAGCACACTAGTAAGTTTTATTGATATAACACTCTAATGATTTCAATATATAAAATATGCATTGGGGCTCCAAAAATATGTGTTTTACACACCAGTGCTTAGTATAAGTATTTTTTAGGCATCGGTCCATATCGTTTAGTAGCGTACCAATGCATGTTATATATAATTGACACACTAGTGCAACATGTCAATATAAGTGCATTGATTAAAAAAACCTTTGCTAGAACCTCTAGTCACCCATAATTTTTAGTTATGGTGGAAATATGTTAAAACCTCTGCTACAAATTGTGAAGGTTTTAATAGAGCTTTTTTTTAATAATTTTTTCCAATCTTGTAACATTTAAAACATTTGTTATAACATGTTTCCCTTGTAGTACATGGTTTAGTAGGTTTTGGTAGGGGATGATATAAACCTTTATTTTTGTTAATGGGCTTACTAATAGAGAAAAATATTCACCCTCTAATAAACCATGCTACATCTTCTTGCATTTTAGGCCAATATGCATACCTTTGTAAGTTGGTAATTGTGTTCCCAACACCAAAATGCCTTACAACTTTTGAGATGTGAGACTCTATGATAAGCTAAGATATTTCACCTTTATGAACACGAAGCTTTCCTACCTTGTAGAAGAATCCATCTTAGAGATACTAGTCAGTCTTATTGTCACCTTATTCTACACAAACTTGGCCCTATAGCTATTGAAACACCTATTTAAAGTCTTCATATTTTATGTATGACTCTTATTATGCATCATGGGTGAAAGGATATATGTGCATAAGAGTTATCAAAGCTATAATCTTGGATTTGGGTGGCCTTGAAAGCATATCTTGTAATTTATTAGTGTTTCCCTTCTTATATATGATGATTAGATGAAATTGTTGTAAGAGCTTCATCCACTTGTAGTGTTTGATTTTTTTATTCTTAGTTTGGGCTTGTAAACATTGTAGTGGTTGGTGATCAATATCGATGATGGTCTTCTTTCCCATCATATAATGCTTCCATTTCTTAATATTTTGAACCATAGAATAAATTCCATTGTCATATGTAGGGTAGTTTAAGACTCCACCATGAAACATTTCATAAGGATAGCATATCATTTTACCTCCTTGCATAAAGATTGTTCCCATAGCATATGCATGTGAATCCATCTACAATTCGAAAGATATTTGCAAATTAGGAAACAAAAGAATTGGTGATTGATTTATATTTCGTTTTATCTCATCAAAATATTTCTGATGATTCTTTTCGCACTAGAAACTCTTTCCACTAATTGTTTTGGCATGGAGTGGTGCAACCACAATTGAAAAGGATGCTATCAATTTTTTTAAGTATTGTGCCACCCTAATAAAGATCCTAAATTCCATGACATTAATAGGGTTTATTCACTTGAGGATGTTCTCCATATTCATGAGATATATCTTGAGTTCCCTCCACAAATCATATACCTCAAATACACCAATGAATGCTAAAAACGTTCACATTTCTTAAGTTTTGTCAATATTTGATGCTTTTTCAAGTCTCTAACACTTGCATGAGATGTGAGATATTCTCATCCTAGGTAAAGCTATAAACCAATATATCATATAAGTACATTACTACACATGAATCTAGAGATGGATGTAATACATAATTCATTAAACACATAAATGTAGTTGGTGAATTATATAAACCAAAAGGGATTACCAACCATTCATATAAACCCTGGCTTGTATTGAAGGTGGTATTCTAGGTTTTTTGTTCTTTAAATCGAACCTGATGATATCCCATTTTGAGATCCAACTTAGTGAATTACTCGGTATACTACACCTTATATAGCAAGTCATGATCATGGGAAACAAGTATCAATTCTTGAAGGTGATATTATTCAAATCTCTATAGTGGGTACACATTCTCCAAGTCTCATCCTTCTTGAGTACTCTGATGATAGAAAACCCACAAGGTGAGGTGCTTGGTCAAGATACCGCCTACTCCAATCATTGTTTCAATTGTCTTCACTTCATATGCTTCTAAGATGGATAGTCTATAATGCCCAATGTTTGACAATGGATAATCAGGAAACAACTGTATCTTGGTGTTGAGTTCCCTTTTAGGTAGTAACCCTTTAGTCCACTGAAACACTTCTTTGTACACCTGCAAAATATATTTCAACTAAATTTTTTTCTTTTTAGAAATGATCCCTCTAGAGATTCCTTTACTTTTATCGATTCATCTCTTGATTGACTCTCTCTGAAGAGGAGTAATACAAACTTCCTATTTGAATAGATCAATTTCTTGTCTTGGTTAGCACTTACCAGATAGATCTTAGATTTACCTTTGTGTGCATTGATGATGAGGGACTTCACATCCTTGATCAAGCGATACTAGTTTTCTTTCCTCATTGTGTCCCTCATGTACATGTAGGAGCTTCCAAACACTACACCACACACATCAAGTGGTATCACATATACCTCCACTTCATCAATATAGTTTTCACTTATCGAAAATTTTATCTTACACTACTTAGTGACCCTGAGCTCTACATCGTTATTTACTCATCCCAGTGGATATGGGTGAGGATGGTTATGAAATTCCAATCCAAGCTTGTTGACTAGATCTTCTATTATGAGATTGGGTTGTGAACCAAAATCAAATAGAGCATCTAACTTTGTCTTATTGACCTGGATATTAATATGGAAGAGTTTAGTAAATCTCCTTTTCTTCCTTGGAATGGAGGCTAGTCAGATTCACCTCCTTCTGCATTGTACTACAGATAATATTTTCATCTACATTGTACAATTGGGCTTCTCTCTACTTGGATTCCTGAATCCATGGATAACATGTTCTTCTTCTTGAAATCATTCTTGTGGTTCTTTGGATTTATCTTTGGATAGATTCCAACACTTATATTTTGTGTGACCATTGATATTACAATAATTATAGTGGTTATTTGGATCCTTGTAGATGCAGCTGCCATCTTCTTGTCCTTTCCTTTCCACTTCTTCTTTCTCTCATTGGAAACATCTTGGTGGTTTGTATTATCACTCTGTAAATTCCCAGAGGTTGTTGTTATGTAGAAGAAATTTACTAGAGTTAAATTTATCCAACCACTTCCAAACTGGGATCTAGCCCTTCCATTTTCAGAGAGGTATCTCTCTTTAAAATTTAACTTTGTTTTGGATTTCAGATGTTAGGCTACTTAAATAAATGAGACTGTGTTGTTTGTTTTATAAAAATGGTCGAAATATTGCTTATGCATCCTTTGGGCTATGGGGTCTATTTTATAAAGTTCGAGATCAACAAACATATTTTACAAGGTTCTTTCACAAGGCAGGATGATGAAACTATTAGATCCTTTAGAAATTAAATGATGGACATCAGAAAATGTGAGATAATAAATTATAATCAAGAAGCATTTAAGAATTTCTAAATCATAATATCATAAGAGAAACATTTAGATCTTTAAAATCCAATAATAGAGTATACAAAGATAAATTCTGCAACTTCAACTTCTTTTAAACAATCAGATATAGAAAACAAAAATGATTACGAAGATAGGAAAAACCATTCAACTAAGAGAAGAAAACATCACCAACAGCTAAAACGCAGGAATCCTGTGAAATGTCCTTTTATTACTAGTAGATATCTGATAAAAAATTACAGTGCTTACAGCTTGCTTGGGCGTAAATATAAACCCTCGGTACTTTGAAGTTTGAAGTATTTATAAAAAAAATTACAAACAACCCTGTCATTAATGATCATGATGTGGCAGATTCTAAATCGAACTAACTAGATAACAAGATACAAAAATATAGGAACTGATGATGATCTGTTGTATCCTTCATGCTAATTTTGGGGAAGGCCGTTGGTCAATCATTCGCGTGACTTTGACTAATTTGGATGCTGACTCGGATGGTACACCTGATCTCTCATTTGATCAAATTGCACAGATCCTCCCATCTTTGCTGACTGGGAATGGTGACTTTGAGCAGCCTTCGATAGATTTCATCCATTTCTGTATATTTGGAAAAATTTGTCTTGGTGATGAAAATATATTTGATTTCTTGTTGGATACTGAGGTCCAGCTGTAGTGTTTCTAGAAATTCCTTGCCTGTTATGCTACCCTGAATTCCTGAAAACTTGGAACTATCCTTGGCCATCGTGGTAATCTTTTGTTTGTATTCAGAAAGCATCATTAGCTTATCTTTTAGAAAAAACAAACTAGGAAGACCTTTCTTCTGCAACACATCATTCTTGTTGAACAATCTTTGAACCCGGATATCCATGTTCTTGACATTCTCCTCTAGTTGCAACATTAATCCTCTTTTGGTCAGAACTCTTTTGACCTCGAGGATAGTTTTTGTTCTGTCTTCAATCTTCAGGTATTCCAACTCTTCCCTAGTTTTTGAATTCAGAAAATTAATGATCTCATTAGCTTATGTGGGAATTTCCCCCAACTCTCCTTTTATCTCATCAATGGCCTGCCTACTCCTCAACACCAGTTCATGTTGTTCAAACATTATTTGCACCATGGGCCATATTTCATTTATGGATTTGGAGATATCCATCCAAATGTTCTCCTTAGCTTCTTCTAGTGTTTTCCCCCCCACTGTTTGCTTTTGCAGCTATTTTATTTCCTACTTGAGCTTTTATGATGTTTGCCTCTCAATGTTGTAGCTTATCTGGTAGGAAGACTTGAGCTCCTAGAGATTCTCAATCTCTTTGTTCAGTCTATTGATTTTCGTTCCTTGTAGGGTCATCTCCTCCATTGATTTTGCTAGCTCTACAGATTTTTCTAGAGTTGTCAGTGAGGTGGTTGATGGAAGTTCTATTGTGGTTGTTGTTGATGATTTTATTGTGCTATCTTCTATGAGGGTAACTACACTCAGTGGGATGACTTCCATGGGTGTTTCATGTTCCTTATCCTTTACTAACCTCTCCAATTCTTCTTCCATCTCTTTTTTCTGTGCATTATGTTCCATGATCAAATTTAGCATCTCTTCCTTTTCACCTTCTGTATCATCCATCTCTTTAGCCTATGAGTCTTCTGTAGGTGGCAGTTTTAGTTGCTTCCTCATGCTATGTCAGAATTCTTTTTCTTGAGGATCTCCTCAGCTGCTTTCACATTTGAGGGGTCATACCCAATTTTGAGCACCAATTCTTCTAAGGACTTAATCATGTTATCCTTTACAAAGGATGATATTTTCTCCAGCTTTAATTGGGTCTAAACATTGTTCAGAGAAACTTGTAATTTGGCAGCAAAAGTGGAATCATTGGCCAATGTTGAGAAAATCGTTTCTTCAATCTACCTGTGTAAATCCATCTGATCAGCTGGATGTACATCTCTGGTGTTAAACTAAAATGTTTCCCTCTCGTAATCAATGATTTTCTTTGGATGGGGCACTTGTTCCTGCAAAAATGTCATGTGGATTCTCCCCTTCTCTGTATCAAAAGATGATAACAATATATGCTATCTTGTGTACATTTTCTTCCACAACTGAGCATAGGTGTTGTTGGTCAGCATCTCATTTTTCTTCTTAATCAAATCATACTTTTAAAAAATGCTTAGTTTTGCAGATCTTGGTGGAGATTAGGTAATCACGGTGGTAACCGTCTGTTTCTTTGAGGAAAAAGTAGACATCACCTGATGACTTCTTGAGAAATGTGATGAATTCTCCCCCTCGGTTATTGTGGTGGACTGGGTCTCTTCCTCTCCAGACCTATCAGTAGTGTGAGCAGTCTTAGGCTTTTTCATGTACACCTGGAAATCCTCTACTGACACTTCAGTGACTGAAGGCGAGGCGTCCTTTCTGGGTTTTTTATGCTTGTGTATCTATGGTGTATTTATTTGTAAGATGACAACTGGAGTGGGTTGTGGTTATGTGTCTTCTAGAGTTTTTACCTCCCACTCTATCTGGTTTGCAATTTTCCCTGTCTCTGGTTTGACTGCATGAGCATATGGAGAAATTTTGTTCTTCGATCTCATCTATGAAATAATCCCACACAGATCATAGTGCCATAGGAATCTTGTGCTAAAATTCATTTCCTTTAATAGCTTGTCTGCCTCTTCCCCCGCAACTCGACTGTTGCAGATAAAAGGTCCTATCTTCCCTTTAATTCTCAATTGTTGTTTCTTATTCAAAGAAATGAACTAAATGTCATATCAATTAATCATTTTCCTAATGTACTCCAAGGTGAATATTCTCACAGGAAAGTATTTGGGAAGCTTATAGGGAGCTAACTCACACCCATATACTCTGATCTCTGTGTGATTCTGATACAAATACTGGTCTCCAGTCTTGGTGAGTTCCGAGAGGTGTAAGATTCTTTGGACCTCCTAAAACCACTGGGTGCTAAAACTACTCAATAAATTGCTTGAAATTAAACTCGATGGAGTTTCTTCTGAGTGGAGAAGTCCAAGAGGTGACAGACTATGTTTTATCTTCTTGGTCCATCTTCTGCATAGGGAATGAGAACCTATCTTCTTGAAAGAACATGAACATGTAATCCAGTATTGAGGAATACCGAAACATTCCCTCTGTGGTGAATTTGAAAAGTTGTTTGTGCATGTTCTCAGCTAGAAAACCATCATAGTTGAACTGGGTGGTGGCATTTTCTTCAACAGAGAAAAAAGATAGGAAACCCAAGATGGGTTCATCCACCCATTCATCTGAGAAATAACCGATCATACAACATAACAATGAGATGATTTGGTTTCCCTTTTATGAAAACATGGAGGAATGGTAAGGGGGATTTTTCTTGGGAAATTGGGCATCCTGTGGGAGGAAAAGATAAAAAATCTACACTCTCTAGGGAAAAGAATTATTTTGGTACATCTCTATTAGAACTTCAATGATGAGGGGAGCGCAGGATTCAACTCTCGATATTTTCATCATTTGAACAATGACCTCGGGTGTGAGAGAGAAAAGAGTTTCTTGAGACGATGAAACTATGGCTCTCTGATCAGGGAGGTAATGTGCCTAGCATTTGATGGTGAATTCGGTAAAATGGTGGATTTGGGGAAAAAGATACAGTGGAAGATTGGACTCCCAGAGCCCAATATGGTCACTTTGATCCAGGAAAGTATCTTTAAACCATGAGCTCTCTGAGATCAGGTAATATTTGTCATCTAGGGGGATCCGATCAAGATCGATAGGAGGTGGAAGGAATGGATTTTCCTCAACCTCTGATCTCTTAGATTTTGGTGTCATCGATTCAACAAGTACCTACAAACTGAAACAAAAACATTAGTAGGTAATGGCTATGGATGGGTCGTTGAATGAAATGATGAGGAAAATGAGCTTCTGGTGTGTGGACAGTGTGAGCAGTGTGCAAATGTCGGAAACATAGTTAAATTTGGTCAAATGGGTATCCGTTGGGCGCGGGGGATAGGTCAACAAACTAACAGATATGATAGATTGTATTAAATGGACAATGGGTCACTTGAGGTATGAAATGGAAGGTAAAGGAAGGATGATGGGTGTGTCGGGATGACATGGAGAGCGATGACTGGAAGATAGGCGAAATGGATGTGACCTGTGATAGGTGAATGGAGGGGAATATGTTGGCAGAGTAATGAGATGGGAGTTACGAAAAAAGATAGTGGGACATGACGTCATGAGGTGGCGGTGGTATAGGAATATCGATATGGCAGTATATCAGAGGGGGGGTAGGCAGTAAATGGTTTGGAGGGGAGGGGGTCCGACGTAATGAATTGGTGACACGATGGGATGGGGCCCTCCCGGAAAACCACCCATATCGTACCCCCCCCCACCATTAAAAGTAGAACCATCGGGGGGGTTTGGAATCTCTTGTCGGTCATATATCTAAGCATCGCTAGATCAACCATTGGTCTATGTGCACTCTTTAGTCTCCATATCATACCCCCCCCACCATTAAAGGTAGAATGGTCGGGGGGGTCCGGAATTTCCTGTCAACCGTAGATATCAGCGGTGATGGATCCATCATAGATCTGTGTGCACTCCTTAATCTCCGGGTGAGAATCAAAATGTGAAGTGAAAACTTATGACAGTGTTCCTTTATGGTTTTTTTCACTGCTTCCCTTGCATTTTGTCACCATGGGGTTAGGAAAAACACTTCAAACCTCAAAATCATGAACTTCCATCGAACATCTTGTGTGTTTTATTGGAGGAAAAACTTGCTAATCTAGGCCCTATCCTACCTACCTACATATTTATCCCAGATTAGACTGTTGGGCCAAAAATTACTCTACCCTAGGGATATTTGACCAAGTTTAAAAATTTGGTCAAATTTATTCACTAACTAACCTATCTACTTGGCTAAGATTAAACAGTTTAGCCAAGTCTTATTCACTAAGCCTATCAACATAAATTTAAAAGACTTGACCATGATTAACTGTATGAATCAAGTCATTGTTATTGCATGGGGCTTTTATCCATTTTCTTTTATGCCCTCTTTTATTCTTTTTCTTTTCTTTCTTCTCTTTTTCTTTTCTTTTTCTTTTTCTTTTTTTTTCTTTTCTTTCTTTTTGAAATTGATTTGCAAGAATGAAATATTATTTCCAACCAAACTACATCAAGAGTAAAATTATTGAGTCATCAGTTGATCCTATGAAAAATAGGGTTATAACAGTGGCTCCACCTAGGGATGGTTCTCTCCTTGCGAGGTGCCAAGAACCTGTTCCCTGATGTTTGTAAATTTTTTCTCCATAGCTTATTTCTGTTGTTTGATTTGTTTTTTATTTTGAGAATATATATATTTTTTTGGTGCCATTGGTCAGTGGATTTAATTTACAGGGATGATTTTAAGGATGGAAATTTATTTTAAAATGTAGAAACCTTTGCGAATATTACTAATCCTCCATATGTCAACTATAAATGTTTGGCGATATTTTTTTAAAAATATTCAAATTTCTAAGTATTTTATATAGTTTTTATAAAATTTTGGCGATTTTTAAGGTAAAATAATTTTATCCTATAGAATTTGGGCGAATCATTTTTAAAATAGCGAATCTCGTTTTTGGAAAAACCATGGAAAAT
>SNQJ01S0025270.1:32780-64037 GCA_010110895.2 Picea sitchensis
AAAAATATTCAAATTTCTAAGTATTTTATATAGTTTTTATAAAATTTTGGCGATTTTTAAGGTAAAATAATTTTATCCTATAGAATTTGGGCGAATCATTTTTAAAATAGCGAATCTCGTTTTTGGAAAAACCATGGAAAATTAGCCCATGAGCGAAATTTAGCCCCTAAAATCAACCCTTAGGAAAATCAACTAGCTTGGGGCCTTCTCTACGAGCTTCAACCATATGATCAGTATCACCCACACACAACCTGAATGTAAAAACAAAAAATGGTATGTACAGTAGAAAAAGATTTTTGATATCTTTATTGGGGTGGAAAATAATGCTTTAGCATCGTGTCATTCACAGGTCCACCTGGCAGATTTGTTCCATCACTACTTTTTGAGAAAAAATGCGTTATTTCCTCTTAATTCTTGAATGGTGTAAGGTCCTTTCCATAGCCTATAAAATTTTCCATTCTTACCCTTATCCTCATTTCTAGAATCCCATTTCAGAACCAAACTGCCTAACTCAAAATCATCTTCTTTAGTACTTCTGTCAAAAATATTTTTGATGTTCTCCTGGATGACCTTTTCTCTAGACTATGTTAAATGAATCATTTGGTTTATCCTCCTTTGGACATCATTTGACTCTACTTGCACTTCCTGCAATAGTTTCATAACAGGGACTCCTACGAAAAGGGGGGAAATTGATTTAGTACCATACACCAATTGGTATGGGGACATGCCAATTGATCTTTTCCTACTTATTCTGTCATCCCGGAGTGCGAAAACCAACTTATTATGCCATGATTTCTTAATTTATTGCAGTGTTTTCTTGAGAATGTTCACCAGACTTTTGTTTGAGGACTCAACTAGCCCATTTCCTTGAGGATAATAAGTTGTTGAGTGTCACAAAGTAATGTGGTATTGGATGCAAAAATCTATGAGTCTTTTGGATCTGAAGGTCGCTGCATTGTCAGCTATAATTTTTCTGGGGCATCCAAAATGAGACAAGATATTAGTTTATAAAAATTTAATGATAATAGAGTCAGTAGCTTGCTTGCATGGCCCAACCTCAATCCACTTGGTGAAGTATTTTATGGTCATGAGGATCCACTTGTGTTGGCCCGAGGAGGATGGATGTATTTCTCCAATAAAGTCCAAACCCCATTGTTGGAAAGGGGATTCAACTAAGATGGTTTTCATGGGGAGAGGCATCAACTTCCTTTTACCTTCGAAAACCTGGCATTTATGACAAGAAGTAACTTTTTGATGAACATCAACAAACAATGTAGGCGAATAGAAACCAACTCTCAAAATCTTGTTAGATGTGGTCTTCCAACTCAGATTTCCACCACAGTGTCCTGCATGGAAATCCTATAGAACCCTATCAACTTCGTATTTTAATAGGCAATTAAGCAAGATACCAGCAAAATATTTCCAATAAGGATTACCTTCTAGAATACAAAATTTCAATTATTTCAGTTTAATAAATATGTCTTTGGTTTTAGTCAAACCAGGAGGAGCTTGTAAGTTATGAAGTACAAAAATGAGGTCTGCGTACCAAGGAGAGTTTAAGAATACCTCCTTTACATTTGGAGTTGCCTGCTCTTCGTGCTCGTCAACTGCAGCCAAAATATTAATATCTAGAGCATGAAAATTAGATTGAGCCATTAGTTTGGCCAAACCCTGTCCTTTGATCAGTTTAGTAGGTTTTATTTCAATGTCATATTCCAGAATAACCGCAATCCATTTTCCTCTCCTACCATCTGGATTATCCTGAGTCGGGATATCCTTTACCACTGCATTTGGAGCGTATGCAATTGTGTGAGAATGAAGAATATAGACTTTGAAATCCTTTATGGCATTTACCAGGGCAAAATCTTATTTCTCCATTATGTTGTAGTTCAACGCAGCATCTCTCAAAGCTTTGCTAAAAAATGCTATGGGTTGTTCATACCCTTCACTATTTTTCTGCAACAACACTGCTCTGATGGTGTGTTTAGATGCAAAAGAGAAAAGATAAAAGTATTTGGTATAATCAGGACCGATCAAAACTTGGGCTTGGGTGATTTCATGTTTCACTTGTTCAAAAGACTATTTGGACTCAGTGTTCCATCTGATTTTTGTGTCTTTTTTCAACATACTAGTGATGTTTCTAAGAAGTTCGTCCAAGTTGGGTATGAGCCTTCTGAGGAAATTTATTTTGCCAATGAACGATTGTAGCTCTTTGATGGTCCTAGGGTGTTCCACTTTCCATATGGATTCTATCCTGCTGGGATCTATTTCAATTCCATATTTAGATATTATGTGTCCCAACCACTTTCCTTCCTCTAAACCGAAAAGAGACTTCTTTGGGTTTAACGAAATCTCATTTTTTCTTCCCTTCTCAAACACGCATCTAATATGCTGCAAGTGTTCTTCGTTAGATTGGGAGTATACAGTCACATCATCCAGATATATGACTATAAATCTTCCAAGTTCATACACAAAATAAATATTCATTGCCCTTTGAAAAGTGGCACCAACGTTCATTAAGCCAAAGGGCATCTTCACATACATGAAGGTTCCCTAGAGTGTGGTAAATGGTGTCTTCTCTTGATCTTCTGGGTGGGCAAGGACTTGGTTGTAGCCTGAGAAACCATCTAGTAAGGAGATCCTACTGGCCCCAACTACCTTTTGTAAAATGTGTTCCATATTGGGCAAAGGGTAATTTTCCTTGAGGGAGGCTTTGTTCAGATTTATGAAATCTATGCAAATCTTGATCTCACCAATTTTCTTCTTGGTAAGAACTAGGTTAGAAACCCATTTGGAAAATCTCAAGGGGACTATAATTTTTTCATCATAAATCTTTTTGATTTCTTTCTCTATCAGGGGAAGCAACTTGGGATTTATTCTCCTAAGTTTCTACCTGAAAGGTTTGTGTTCTTATTTTATGGGAATCCGATGTTGTATGATACTTGTGTCGTAGGATTTTAAGTCCTGATAACCCCAAGCAAACACATCTACATATTCCTTAAAAAGTTCAATGCATTTGACTTTTTTCTCAGGGGGCAGAGATTTAGAATTTTTTATCATCATGGGTTTTTCTTCTGTTCCTATGTTGCAGTCTTCGACCTCTTTACCACTAGCTTCAATTTTTCGTTTTTTTGGCTACATCGTTAAAATCAAACAAGTCTTCTAGCGGAACTAAACCTTTAGGTAAAAAAATATTTTTCAGCTGTAGAATACCAGAATCTATTTCATTTTCATTCAATTCATCTGCATCTATTTTATTTTCAATCAACCCTTTGGAATCTAAGTTATTTACACTACCAATTTCAGAAACAAATTTATCTACATCATCATCATCATTTTCTAAATCTATATTTGTACATTTGAACTCATTCTTACACTGTAGGAAGTCTTCAATTTGATCGTCATTCCTAAATACTTGCCAGTATTTGATGTTGTATGGAACGGTTGACCTTCACTTCACTTCCACTGTGTATTTGCGAGTGGGATGGAAGGGTATTTTGTAGGTAGCTGCTGACGTGGCCAACCCGTCTACTAATATGTTTTGTCCCCTGGGCATTACCTGCAAATCGATTTCAGTAAAACATTGAAGAGAATCCAAAGCATCATTTATATAAACTCTAAGTCTAGGATGTTTAGTTGCATACTCACCTTTGATTTTCTTGATAATTAGTTCAGAATCACCCCTTACCATAATCTGTTTGGCACCAACTTTCTTTAGTAGTTTCAGGCTGAGCATCAAATCTTCGTACTCAGCTATGTTGTTAGTGCATTGGAAATTCAGTTTGTAAGAATGGCTCTTTGAATACCTTGATCTGTGATTATGTAACCAAACTCCAACTCCAACTCCCTCTTTACTCACTGCACCATCGAAATCCATGCTCCAAAAATATGTTGGAAGTTCCTCACTTTCCATAGTTTCATCATTTCTTGCCTCAGTGATTGCTTTATCTTCTTTCGAATCATGCATATCATCTTCCAGCTGAGCGATTTGTTCTTCCAAATCACCATCATTGTAAAGAATGAAAGAATCTAGATCATAGTGTGCAGAGTATAGTGGGTAATTGTGCGCCTTTCCCTAACTGTTGACCATATACTTCATTAGGGTTTCTCTGTACAGTCTTCTCTATTGTCCAAATACCAACATGGTGGTGTAGGACATATACAACTGCAGGGTTCTTTTCATCTTAGCTCCCCATGATCTTGACAGTAACATACCGTATTTTGGGGGAATTTATGCAACTACTATATCCATTACCATACTCTTTGTTGGGATTTGAGCTAGGGTGATGCATAGATACTTAATTAGCCCTATGCATTTGGCCTTTCTAGAGTCAAAAGAATGAAAATCCCTGTAGGATCTGGTGACCTTGAGTCCCAACTTTTCCATCACAACTTTGGGCATCAAGTTGTGAGAGGCACCTGAATCTAGTATAGCGTTATGTAATATCAATTCGTGGATATTTAGGCTAATGTAAAAAGGGGCCATGGCACAGTTATTGGTTTGACCATCAACTTCAGGACCAGACATGAGCTCTGGTTGATCATCAACAAGATTTACTGTGTCCGAGTAATTTGCAGATCCGACATTTAGGGCCTTCGTACCTATCTCTAGTTCGATGCTCAAAGATTTAATCAGTTGCATCCTGTAATCATTCTTACTCATCATCTCGGAGAGGGGAATGGGAATCTTCGGTTTAGCTAGTTCCCCTTCAAGGCTGAAAGTAGTGGAAGTTTTTCTTAAGATTTGCACTTCTGGTTTATCCATCAGAGTTCTATAGGTAGGAGCACTTGGCTCGATAGTTGATGAAACTTCAGTCTGATTTTCTATTTGTAAAACTTTGAGAGTTCTTTTTGCAGGGGATTCATCATTATTCCACTCAGGGACTTTCTTGGGAGAGGATTCTAAGGTTTTCTTGGTTTCAACTATTCTCTTTGTTTCGGTATCCTTCTTTGTTTCAACAGCCTTCTTTGGAGGGTTGTCATTTTCCTTCTTGCTTCTTAGGTTATACTGCCTGTGTACCTCAATTATATCATTTTCAAAGGCATGTTGTTCTGTATCCTCTACTTCCTCATTTACCTCTGTTTGTGAAAGGAGTAAAACATAGATGATTTAGGGGCTAAATTTCGAAAATGGGCTATTTTTCCATGGTTTTTTCCAAAAAAATATTTGCCAATTTCCATTTTTTGTAAAAATGATTTGCCCGAATTCCATAGAATAAAATTATTTTACCTTACAAGTCACCAAAATTTTATAGAAACTATATAAAATCCTTAGAAATTTGAATATTTTTACAAAACTATTGCAAAACATTTTACGTTTTGCATATTAAGAAATAGGAACATTAGCCCATGTTTCTACATTTTAATATAAATTTCCATCCTTAAAATCATCCCTGGAGGAAAAGCTCATGCTCTTCCTGAGTAAGAAAAATGGATTCATCGTCGTGAACACACATGAGGTTTATATGAGTATCATCTAATTCTTTGATTATCTCCTCACCTTCATCAACATAATTTTCCTGGAGGGGTGGTCTAATCTACTAATCAGGCCCCCTCTATTGTCTTTGATCCCTCGGATCTCTCTGCCTGATCTGAGGAGGATTTCTTCTGAAGTTTGGATTCTGAATCTAAGGAGCAGCTTGGTTTTCCCTGAGTGGATTTCTGTCAGTTATAGTAATCCTCTCCATCATTATTTTCATAGCTCTAGCTAGAGAACCTAGTTTTGCGTCTAAAGAGGAAGTGTAAGGCTCTTCCTTAACCGTGACCCTCCTTTCTATTTTTTTCCTAGCTCTTTTGGCTAGAAGATTTTCTTCCACACTATTGACACTTTTCTGCATGTCTTCTAGAGTAGTAGACTTTCTTTCCCTTAATTGATACATAATTTCAGCGTTGAATCCATTGGGAAATTTAATTAATGCCAAACCTTTAGGTGGTTTGATATCAACTGGAATTGCATTGTATAGATTATTGAAACAGGTGCAGTAATCCTTCACTATCTCTCCTTGGTTCCTTCTGATATTCTCATATTTTGACAAGATCTCGAGAGGATTTTTATTTACCTCCCACCTATCAAGGAAACTTCGATGAAAAGAAACAATGTCAGTTACGGAAGTAGCATGTAAGGTTTTGAACCACTTTTTGACTTCTCCAGTCAGAATCTATGCAAACAGTCTCATCTTCACATCATCTTCATCTACTTCCTACAAATCAAAATAATCGTTCATTTTTTCAACATGTTGCTATGCATTCATAGGACCAGTACTATCAAAATGAGGGAGTCTGGTTTGATAATCCTAAGGCATGGCATGTAAAGGAGAAACCAACACCAATGGAGCATGTATTGCTTCCATGATTGGTGGAGGAGGCTAAACAACAACCTGTGTGATTGGAGAGGAGCTGACAGAAGCTACGGAAGATGAAGGGTTGGGAGGAGATGAATGAAATGGTTTAGGTTTAACAGAAGCTGCAGCAACAACCAAGGCAGAATGTTTGATTGACTATTGAAAGTGAGCTTTGTCTAAGGCTTGATCAAGATTCACAACTAGATCTTCTAGATTCTCAAATTCCTGGAGAAATCGTTGATCAACGTCAGCTCTGGGAGAAATTATTTCAGGGGTCCTGGGTTGAAGGATGGTTTGATCTAAAACTGTTTCACTTACAAAGCTGTCAGATTTTGTTCTAAAAAGGATTTGTTCAAAATATATGTCAAACTCAAGATCTTGAACGGAAAGCAACATCTATGGGAGAGAAGGGAACCTATGAAGTGGACTATGACTCCCGGAACCCTCTACAACGTTTTGTTTCTGAGTAATTTTTCAGGATTGTCTATTGCTATTGCAGGTTCTAGGTCTGGCGGAGATCTAGCGAAAACTCTTTTAGGAGCCAGAATTTTTAATTTTAATTTTATTTTTAGAAACTTCTAACTAATATATACAAACTTTAACAACCTCTTAACATTATCTCCATATAATTTTAAACTTTATAATTCGTTCAGAAATAAAGTTTCCTTAGTCTAGGGAAAAAATCATAATATATATAAAGTTTTTTCAATCCCCGGTATGGTCACCACTATGTTATCGCTCTATAAATTCCGAGAGGTTGTTGCTATGTAGAAGAAATTTACTAGAGGTAACTTTATCCAACCACTTTGAAACTGGGATCTAGCCCTTCCAGTTTCAGAGAGGGATCTCTCTATAAAATTTAACCTTTTTTTGGATTTCATATGTTAGGCTAGTTAAATAAATGAGAATGTGTTGTTTGTTTTATAAAAATGGATTAAATATTGTTTATGCATCCATTGGGCTATGGGGTCTATTTTATAAAGTTTGATATCAACAAACATATTTTACAAGGTGCTTTCATAGGGAAGGATAACGCAACTATTAGATCCTTTAGAAATTAAATGATGGACAATAGAAAAGGTGAGATAATCAATTATAACCAAGAAGCATTTAAGAATTTCTTAATCATAATATAAAAAGATAAACTTTTAGATCTTTAGAGGCCAAAAACAGAGTATACAAAGATAAATGATGCAACTTCAACTTCTTTTAAACGATCAGATATAGAAAACATAAATGATTACGAAGATAGGAAAAACCATTCAACTAAGAGAAGAAAACATCACTAACAACTAGCACGCAAGAATCCTGTGAAATGTCCTTTCATTACTGGTAGATCTCTGATAAACAATTACAGTGCTTACATCTTGCTTGGGCATAAAGATCAACCCTTAGTACTTCGAAGTTTGAAGTATTTATAACAAAAATTACAAATGACCCTGCCATTAATGATGAGGACGTGGCAAATTCTAAATCTAATTAACTAGATAACAAGATACGAAAATATAGGAGTTGATGATGATTTCTTGTATCCTTCGTGTTGATTTTGGGAAAGGTCATTGGTGAATCACTCATGTGACTTTGACTTCTTTGCATGCTGACTCGAATGGTACACCTCATCTCTCATTAGATCAAATTGCACAAATCCTCCCATCTTTGCTGACTGGGAATGGTGACTTTGAGTAGTATTCGATAGATTTCATCCATTTCTATATATTTGGAAAAAGTTGGCTTGGTGATGAAAATATATTTGATTTCGTGTTGGATACTGAGGTCCAGCTCCATTGTTTCTAGAAATGCCTTTCCTGTTATGCTACCCTGAATTCCTAAAAACTTGGAACTGTCCATGGACACCATGGTAACCTTTTGTTTCTAGTCAGAAAGGGTCATTAGCTTATTGTTTAGAACCAACAAACCAGGAATACATTTCTTTTGCAACATATCAATCTTGTTGAAGAATATTTAAATTCCGATATCCATGTTATAGACTTTCTCATCCAGCTACAAAATTAATCCTCTTTTGGTCAGAACTCTTTTGACCTCGAGGATAGTTTCTATTATTTCTTCAATCTTCAGGTCTTCCAACTCTTCCCCAATTTTTGAATTCATAAACTTAATGATGTCATTAGCTTATGTCGACATTTCTCCCAGCTCTCGTTTTATCCTGTCGATGGCCTACCTACTCCTTAGCACCAGTTCATGTTTTTCAAACATGATTTGCACTATGGGCCATATTTCATTTATGGATTTGGAGATATCCATCCAAATGTTCTCCTTAGCTTCTGCTAGTGTTTTCCCCCCCACTTTTTGCTAATGTTTTCCCTCCACTGTTTGCCTCTCAATTTTGTAGCTTGTCTGGTAGGAAGACTTGAGCTCCTGGAGATTCTCAATCTCTTTGTTGATTCTATTGATTTTCGTTCATTGTAGGGTCATATCCTCCATTGATTTTGCTAGCTCGACATATTTTTCTAGAGCTGTCATTGGGGTGGCTGATGGAAGTTCTGTTGTGGTGGTTGTTGATGCTTTTGTTGTGCTAACTTTTTTGAGGGGAACTGCACTCGTTGGGATGACTTCCATGGGTGTTTCATGTTCCTTCTCCTTTACTAACCTCTCTAGTTTTGTTTCCATATCTTTTATCTGTGCATTTTGTTCCATGATCAACTTTAGCATCTCTTCCTTTTCACCTTCTATCTCAGCCATCTCTTTGGCTTGTGAGTCTTCTGTAGGTTCAAGTTTTAGTTTCTTCCTCAAATATTCTATGTCAGCATTCTTTTTCTTGAGCATATCCTCAGCTTATTTCACATTTGATGGGTCATACCCAATTTTGAGCACCAATTCTTCTAAGGACTTAATCCTGTTACTCTTTGAAAAGGATTATATTTTATCTAGCTTTAATTGGGTCTGAACATTGTTCAGAGAAACCTGTAATTTGGAAACAGAAGTGGAAGCATTCACCAATGTTGAGAAAACAATTTCTCCAGTCTTCCTATGTAAATCCATCTAATCAGCTGGATGTACATATCTAGTGTTAAACTCAAATGTTTCCCTCTTGTAATCAATGATTTCCTTTGGATGGGGCACTTGTGCCTACAAAAATTCCATGTGCATTCTCCTCTTCTCTATATCAAAAGCTGATAAAAATTTGTGTTTTGTTGTGGACGTTTGCTTCCCAAATTGAGCATAGGTGTTGTTGGTCACCATCTCATTTTTATTCTTAATCAAATCATACTTTTCAAAAATGCTCAATTTTGTAGATCCTAGTGGAGATTGGGTAATCATAGTGGTAACAGTCTGCTTCTTTGAGGAAAAAGTAGATGTCACCTGATGACTTATTGAAAAAGGTGATGAATGCTCCCTCTTGACTACTGTGGTGGACTAGGTATCTTCCTCTCCAGACCTGTCAGTAGTGTGAGAGGTCTTAGGCCTTTTCTTGTACACCTGGAAATCCTCTGCTGACACTTCAGTGACTGAAGGCAAGGCATCCTTTCTGGCTCTTTTCTCCTTGGTTATGTACAGTGTAGTTGTTTGTGAGATGAAAGTTGGAGTGGGATGTGGTTCTGTGTCTTCCATAGTGTTTACCTCCCACTCTGTCTGGTTTGAAAATTTCTCGATCTCTGATTTGAGTGCATGAGCATATGCAGAACTTTTGTTCTTCGATCTAATATCTACAATAATCCCACATGGATCATAGTACCACAGGAAGCATGTGCCAAACTTCATTTCCCTTAATACCTTGTCTGCCTCTTCCCCTGCAGCTCGACTGTTGAAAATAAAAGGTCCTATCTACCCTTTGATTCTCAATTGTTGTTTCTTCTTCAAAGACACAAAATGAATGTCATCTGAATTGATCGTTTGCCTAATGTACTCCAAGGTGAATATTCTCACAGGCAAGTATTTGGGCAGCTTATAGGGAGCTAACTCACACCCACATACTCTGATCTCCATGTGATTCTGATACAAATACCAGTCTCCAGTCATGGCGAGGTCCGAGAGGTGTCAAATTCTTTGGACCTCATCATTTATCCTTGGATCTTGTCTACCACTGAGCATTCTTACCACTGGGTGGTAAAACTTCTCAATAAATTGCTTGAAATTAAAATCGGTGGAGTTTCTTGTGAGCAGTGAAGTCCAAGAGGTGACAGACTATGGTTTAGCTTCTTGGTCCATTTTGTGCATACGGAATGAGAACCTGTCTTCTTGAAAGAACATGAACATGTAATCCAGTATTGAAGAATGCCCGAACATGCCCTTTGTGGTGAATTTGAAAAGTTGTTTGTGCATGTTCTCGGCTAGAAAACTGTTGTAGTCGAACTCGATGGTGGCTTTTTCTTCGGCATAGAAAAAGATAGGAAACCCAAGATGGGTTCGTCCACCCATTCGTCTGAGAAATAACCGAAAAGACAACATAACGATGAGATTATTTGGTTTCCCTTTTCTGAAAACATAGAGGAATGGTAGGGGGGATTTTTCTTGGGAAATTGGGCATCCTGTGGGAGGAAAAGCTCAAAACTTTGCGCTCTCTGGGGAAAAGAAAGATTCTGGTACATCTCTGTTAGAAATTCAATGGTGAGGGGAGCGCGGGATTTGACTCTGGATATTTGCATGATTTGATCAATGGCCTCGGGTGTGATAGAGAAAAGTGTTTTTCCAGACAATGAAACTATGGCTCACTGATCGGGGAGGTAATGTGCCTCGCATTTGAGGGTGAATTCGAGAAAATGGTGGATTTGGGGGAAAATATACAATGGAACATTGTACTCCCAGAGCCCAATCTCGTCACTTTGATCCATGAAAGTATCTTTAAACCATGATTGTAATTCGGAGAAATTGAATTCGTACCTAGTCTCTGAGATCAGGTAATCTTTGTCAGCTAGGGGGATCTGATCAAGATCGACATGAGGTGGAAGAAATGCATTTTCCTCAGCCTATGATCTTTTGGATTTTTGCACCATCGATTCAACAAGTACCTGCAAACTGAAACAAAAAAGTTAGTAGGTAATGGCTATGGCTGGGTCATTGACTGAAATGATGAGGAAAATGAGATTCTGGTGTGCGAAGAGTGTGAGCACTATGCAAATGGTGGAAACGAAGTTAAATTTTGGTGAATGGGTATCCATTGGACATGGGGGACAGGTCGGAAAACTAACAAATATTTTATCTTGTATTAAATGGCCAACAGGTCACTTGAGGTATGAAGTGGCAGGTAAAGGACAAATGACAGATGTGTCAGGATGACATGGAGGGTGATGACTAGAATATATGTGAAAGGGATGTGACATGTGATAGGTCAATGGAGGGGAGTACGTTGTCAGAGTAATGAGATGAGAGTTACAAGAGGAGATAGTGGGACGTGACGTCATGAGGTGGCGGTGGTATAGGAATGTCGGTATGGCAGTATGTCGGAGGGGGAGGTAGGCAGTAAATGGTTTGGAGCAGAGGGGGTCTGACATAATGGATTGGTGACACGCTAGGATGGGGCCCTCTGGGTAAACTGCCCATATCGGACCCCCCCCCACTGTTAAAAGTAGAATCATCGGGGGGGTCTAGAATCTCTTGTCGGTCATATATCTAAGCGCCTCTAGATCAACCATTGATCAATGTGTGCTCTTTAGTCTCCATATCGGACCCCTCCCCCACCTCTAAAGGTAGAATGGTCGGGGGGTCTGAAATTTCCTGTCAACCATAGATCTCAGCATCGATGGATCCACCATAGATCTATGCACAGTCCTTAATCTCTGGGTGCGAATCAAAATGTGCATCAAAAACATAGGATAGTGCTCCTTTGTGGGTTTTTTCACCGTTTCCCTTGCATTTTGTCACCATGGGGTTAGGAAAAACACTTCAAGCCTCAAAATCATGAACTTTCATCGAATATCATGTGTGTTTTATTGGAGGAAAAACTTGCTAGTCTAGGTCCTATCCTAACTACCTACATATTTAGCCCAGATTAGACTGTTGGGCCAAAACTTCCTCTACCCTAGGGATATTTGACCAAGTTTAAACAATTTGGTCAAATTTATTCACTAACTAACCTATCTAGTTGGCTAAGATTAAAAAGTTTATCCAAGTCTTATTCACTAAGCCTATAAACATACATTTAAAAGACCTGACCATGATTAAACTGTATGGATCAAGTCATTGTTATTGCATGGGTATTTTATCCATTTTCTTTTATGCTCTCTTTTATTCTTCTTCTTTTATTTCTTTTCTTTTTCATTTTTCTTTCTTTTTCTTTTTTTTCTTTTCTTTCTTTTTGAAAATAATTCGCAAGAATGAAATATTATTTCCAACCAAACTACATCACTAGTAAAAATCTCCAGTCACCAGTTGATCCTATGAAATACAGGGTTATAACAGTTTCCTTTGAACCACTTGGTTGTTCTTTATTATTACTCATGTTATTTAGATATTGTGTTTGCGCATAGGCCTCATCAAATGTACTAGGTTTAAATAACATCACTTTCCTTTGTAAATGACTATGTACAACACCTAGATACTTGAGGAGTGTATTCAAGTTATTGGAAAATATACCCACCATAATCACCATTTTTCTAAACTTGATGGTGTACTCTTGCACACTTTTCCATTGTTTCTATCAAAAGTAATGCCAATGGATTGATTGGTTCTCTTCGTACCCAACAAGGTAGAACTTAGACTTAATGAGGGTTTTAAACATCTCCTAGTTAGTTACTGGGGATAACTCTCTAGCATAAGCATCTCTATGTGACTTTCCTAGCAATTTTGGGAATTTTTTTCTCTTATGCTATGTTATGAACACTAATGTAAAATTGTAATTATTGAAACCATTGATTAAACTTAACAACACCAATCTCACCTTGGTAGGGCCTAATGTCCACTTTCGCTTCCAATTTAAACAATAATTGGGAAGAAGAGATGGCATTACAACAAGTTCTTTTTTTCTCTTCCTATTTTTTCAAGTCTTTTTTTGGTTCTTTTTTATCTCTAGATTTATCATCCAATCTAGCTTCTGAGTTAGAACCACCAAACTCTCCAAAAGGTCCAAATTTGTTCTCTAACATTGCCACGAGGATGGCCATGTTGCTAGAGATGTCAATGACCTATTCTTCTATCTTTAAAAATATCTTTTCTGACTCATTTGATGGATTCTTATTGTATTTATCTACGATGGATAAGCTTTTCATACTTTACATGAATTCCTAGATCTTGCAACTTCCTACAAAAAACCTAAAGAAAGTTTCCCTAATACCAATATGATTTGTAAACTATTGTGGATATAACACTGTAATAGTTTATCACAACAGATCTTACAAGTTTTTGTTGAAATTTTGGTATGCTCGTTTAAGCATAGACAATGTCACATCATTGTCACCCAACCATAGGCATTCACATATGCCACCCTCGAGCACACTAACCTTTACTTATAATAATTCTGGCAAGCCTACTTTAGAACCAACAGATAAAACCTGGCTTCTAACTGTAGCAACAAATCAAGACAAGTAGAGTTCTCCTTCTCCAATGGTATCACACAAGAGAAAGAGTCTCCATATCCAAAAAAGTGCCATACACAATTGTGGCAGCTACAACTGCACTACTCTCTTAACCTTGCATCATACCTAGTAAGAATATCACCAAGAGAATCACCAATAGAATCACTTGATAGCACTAGAGAGAAACCATGACCAAGAGATGACTATACGCCCTTATTCCTCCTTGCAGCTGCAGTTGCATCTCTCCACAAGACTTGCACTCTCACTGGGTCTCCAAATGAGCTAAAATTTCCTCTATTTATATTAATTTGATAATATTATTTATTCTGCTACGTCGACTTGTCTTCTAGGGTTTCCACACATCTGTTTAATGATTCAGTTGCTTCCATAATATTCTATTCTATGTCATAGGTTACATGTGGAGGTTAATACCTTCCGCAGCTACCAAAACATCAACAATTTTTACAATATTTTAATATGTAGTGCTTTACTTAAGATTCAAATTATTTTTTTCTTTCTCAATGCATGAAAATATTGAGATAATTGAAACCAAAATAAAAGAAGCTAAGTGAATAACACACCATCCACACAATAAACACAAGATGTACCTTGGGAAAACCTAGTACGAGAAAATTGTAGTTAGAAAATGAGGCCTACACTCTCTTTTCTTTTTAGTTTTGAAATTAAAATATAAATAAAGGGGCACTCACAATATAGTTGTCATGTAGTCTAGCTATTTGGATCTTCTACTTCCTCTATTCTGCTACAATATCCCACTTCTAGATTCTTTATTCAACAATGGTTTAATACACAATACAATCAGAATGGAAACCTTTCCTATCATAATGGGCTAGTATTAACATGGCCTAATAACCATCTAGGGTTTCGTTTAGGGTTTTTGCATGCTTCAATCCCCAATTAATGTTAGCGTTTTGGACCCTTTAGAATATTCTTGAAAGTCCATACATGACTAGCTCCACATGTGTGACTAATGTGTGCTCACATGGCATCCACTTAGTATCAAGGTGGTCAACATGACATATCAACTTGAGGGACACATAAGTTATGTGTACAAACTCCAATTCAGATTATATTCACACTATTGGAAAGATCTCAATGTGTTGAACAACGATGAGAAGATGAGAAGTTTGTTTTCAAATTTTTGACCACCCAAAACAACTTTTTAAGGCCTCAAACGAGGTCCAAAAGATTCTAGACTCCAAATAATCAAAGTAGGACCTGCCCCTAAAGTGAACCCTATGAGCCAATAGTTCTAATTTTTCCACCCATAGTACCACAATAGATGGCGGAATATATAATGATCCATTTTAGATCATTATTTAGGTTCCTTGATTGAAACATACCTCATCAATATCAAAATTGGATATCAAAGCCTCATCAATCTCCCTTTTCACTATCTCCAGTGAGCCTAATGAACATAAATTAGAATATCTTCAATACATGGCATAAAAGGACATCAATATCTATCCTAATTCTGTGAAATTTTATATAAAGATATATTTTTAGAAGCACGTGATGGTTGCTATTACTAGATGTGCTTGTACAATAATTTGTAAGATTGACCACATAACCTTTTGAAGTTCCAAATTGAAAATTCTTCTAAAAATTAATCACATAACCTATTGAAGTTTCACATTGAAAATTCTTCTAGTGTATTTATCTCTAATCTTCTTCTAAATTATATTAGACTTTGAATTATTTTATTCAAATTTTTTATAAAATTTATTTTGTTGTGAAGAACACCGTTCTCTTGTATTAAAAACTTGTTGTTCTCTTCTATTAAAAACTTCGTTTTTCAAACCATTATACTTTTTTATTACTATTCCGTATTCAAGCCTGGATACAATACATTTATATAGGTGTTGTGAGATCCAACTTATTCCAAACTTAGAGAGAGATTGAGAGAATATCCCCACTCTCTCTAAGAAACCCAAACCAATTCTAAAGTAAGCATTAATTCTAACAACCTCCCTTACATCATGAAGAATAATACTAAAATCAAATAGACATATGATCTATGTTTGGTATAGTCTTCATCAACATCTTGATCCAGTTATGAAATCCAGTTATGAAATCTCATAGACAACGCTCTTTCTCACAACCATTCATTCAAGCTACCACTTGATTCATTGAAGACTCAATTGCTTATGACCATCAATTCCGTACGTGTAATGATTAGCAAGTCTTGACATACTTCCATCTATCAAAGTATGTGGCTTGTTGTATCTGCCAAAAAAAAGTTTTGATACTCAATCATTCCAACAGTCAATCTTACACATGACCATTTTTACAAACACACAATGATCACATACTATACACATGAGACATCAAGAACCACCAGCTTAAGTTAAGTTGCCTTGTTATATGAGTGGCTCTTCATAATTCATTTCAATTATTTTACAAATAAAAATAATGATAATATATTTAACACAATCCCTTTTCTTAAAATTTAACATAACTGTTTTCTCTATTCTTAAAGAAATCCATTCAAAAAACATAAATCAGACTTTTTGTGCCCATGGGCTGCACCTTTTCCTTTCTTTCTGTTCACTAATAATCTTAGATTTCACAACTTCTCCACGAGGACTGAAATCCTCATGCAGGCTCCCATCCTCGGTGGACCATGCAAGCTCTCCAACGAAGCATCAGAACTCAACATTTGTTGAAGCCATCTTCTCAGACTGAAGATAAAGAGAGAGCAAGAAACCCCTAACACAGGACCAGAACCAGAATCAGAAATGAACTGAACCAAAGAGAACCGGGAACATACCGCCATGTTGATCGGAAATTCTTCGTCGATTGAACGACTGAGGCCAAGAAGACACTAGAGATCTGTGATGGTTATTACTGGTTGAATATTGACAGGTTTTGAAATCGCCTCCACGAGCTACAATTCTCGGATAGCTGCAACGATGGCTAGATGCAAAGAGAGTGAAATCTTGCTTCAGAAACAATTACAACGTCTCTATTCTATTGTAGCAATTAATCTACAACGCTCTCTGCACACTTACATATTCTAGGCCCTCCCGTGAGGGAATTATGCCCAGAAGTTAATGATGAATTACAAAATAAAAACAGATTCTCATAGCTATCCTTATGATCTTTTGTTTTTCCTTTGAAAATCAAAGACGTAGTAAATAAAAAAGTCATATCAATATTCATCCCTATCCTTATGATCTTCTGTTTTGTCTTTCAAATTCAAAGGCAAAGTAACACAAAAAGAGTCAGATCAATAATCATGCTTTAGATTGAAGTATAACCCTAAAAAAGTCATATCAATATTCATGCTTTAGATTGAAGTATAACCCTACCTTCCAAATTTGATCCCTCGTGTCCACAACTTAATCCAGTCGACCAGAAATTCAAGGGCCGCCCAAGAAACGTCCATCGCGTAAACAGAACAGGGTGGACCCAGGTAGGAAACCCGCGTAGACTCTCTGTACATAATTGAATGGACTTCACGACAATTTAAGGGTCGTGCAAGAAACGTCAAACGCGCATACGGACAAAGTCAAGCCATATCGGTATGTCTGATTTTAGTCTCCGCCCGGCCTTCGAAAGGCAGCTATTTCACTGCGTGGGAAGCGGCAGGGTGTAATAACCAGACTGTTCGACACAACGAATGTGGGTGTTCTAATATCGATGACAAATTTCACGGAGGATACGAGTTCGTGTTTGAAGGGCAGAGTGCTGCCGCTTACAACACTGAAATCTGCAATGGTCCTCCCCATACCCGTTTTGGGGGCAGGGGCGTTCAAGATTGCGGCGGTTTCGGTTGGAAGAGTTTCTTCATCCAGTGCTAAGCAGGAAGCACTCCTGATAATACTACTATGAAGCAGTACGTATTGCTAATTTTCACCACTCCGTGTGATGATATGTGCAACTTAATTGCATTGCTGTGTGAGTTTATTTATTGAATGCCTATTGTTATGAGCTGGTTTTCAAAGTATTCCTATTTCAAGTATCTGTCTGTATCTAATCTCTAAATCTGGATTTTATTGTTAAATTCTAGCTAAAATTGTTTGTAAATTCAAGTAAAGGTTTAGTCCCAACTATTTGTAAATTCACTTATCACCATCTCAAAAATTATCATGGATGAGTCAGTGATCTCTTTGTTTGATATTATTTTTTTTAGTTATTAGTAATTCCAATAATCAATAGTTTTTCCTTTTCCTTCCATATATCTTGAGATGATGTCAATGATGTTTCGATAGAATGACAAACTCAAATTCAAAAGCACAATGCCAACGCTTCCTTGATGACTTGTGTACTTGAAACTTTTGACTCTATTTCCTACTTGGATGCTCAAGGATGACCTGAATGGGACCAATATATGCAAACCGAAATTGATTCTTTGTCAAAAAATCGCACTTGGGACTTAGTCCCTCGACCACAAGGAAAGAATATTGTGAAGTGTCAATGGATCTACAGGAGCAAACTTACCTATGAAGGTGTTGTTGAGCGACAGAAAGAACGCCTTGTTGCGAAGATATTTTCTCAACAAGAAGGTATTGAATACACTAAGACATTTTCCCCTCTCAGAAAGAAGGACTCTGTTCAACTGCTTCTTTCCCTTGCTGCTCATTTTGGATGGAAAATCCATCAGGTGGATGTGAAGAGTTACTTTCTTCATGGTGTCCTATTTGAATAATTTTTCATGTAACATCCACCTAGCTTTGTGATAGATTCTAACTTGGTTTGTAGACTCAATAAGTCACTCTATGGTTTGAAGCAAGCTCATTGAGCTTTGTATGCTAAGATCGACTATTTTTTTCACTGACTTGGTTTCAAGCATTGTTAATCTTATCACAGCTCGTATGTCCTCCATATCAATGGAGGCACTTTGATTGTTGTTCTATATTTATATGAACCACTCGTTATTGGAAATAATAATGATCTCATCCGTATATTGAAGAAACAACTTGTTGACTTCTTTGACATGATAGATCTTGGCACTCTGCATTATTTTTTGGGTCTTCAAGTATTACCACTACATGATGGATTTTTCATTTCTTAGTCTAAAAAAGTGATGGGTTTATTTACATGTTTTAAGATGGTTGATTGCAATCCTTGTGCTACTCCTTTTCAATTTGGAGTAAAGCTTACCAAAACTTGTAAAAAATCTGCAATCGATGCTACACTTTATCGATAATTGGTCAGCGTTATTATTTATCTTACTCATAGTGTAACACCCCGGGGTTGATCCATATAAACTAGAATCTATTATCTAATTGCGACTTAAGATGGTAAGTCACAATTACTAGCTTGCAAGACGTATATATATATATAAGTCACAATTATATATATATATATGTATGTATATGTATATTAATAAAATACATCGTTGGTTGCAAGACGTATAAAGATAAGAGATAGGGGGCTATGATTCCACGAGAGAGGGGGATAACGGGGCTAAGTATTTTTATTATATTTTATTTACCCATTTTGGTTTTAATTGAGAAAAGTGGTTACGTGAGCTTCTTGGGGAGGACATGTGGTTCTTGGTTCTTGTAATTATATAAACGTTGCATGTGGGATGTTTGGGGGTTGTTATTTGCTCTTCTCCATTTTACTCTTACACTTTTTCCTTGGGATTATTCCTCATTCACTCTTGCTAATTTGTGTGCTCTTGGTTGGAGCATGGAAACAAATGGTTGGAGGAGAAGAGACAATGGGAGATGGTTGTGAGGAATTATTGATCATTCCAGTTCTGAATGGATGCCTATGGGCATGAAATTTATGGTAGTTTTGAAAGAACTATCACAACTGAGAATCCTTGGATTTTTCCGCATGGATATTTCCTCACTAGTAGCACTGGATCCCTAGAGAGAAATGGAACATCCTGAGGGACTACATGACAGAGAATGGGGTTCATTTATTTGGGTTGTGCGAGATGAAGGTGAAAGAGAGATGGAAATTAGGATTGTTGTATGGTTGGGAAAACCTGAGAGCTAATTATCCAACTATCGTGTGTTTTAGATTTGGCCTAAGACCCGTACTTGTGAATTCATAGCCCTGGCTTGAGGGTGACCTGCTATTGAGAATTAGAACAACAATGTATATGGTTGGGAGGAACATCCTTGGTCTACAACTAGTTGGTAATGGTTTAATTAAAGATAATCTCTCCTTGTGTTTTCTGTATATTTATATTCCGCTATGTATTATTATTATATCTGAGATTCATATTTTGTAATGTGTCTTCCTAATGGATTATTGTTGTGCATGGAACACTGTTCCTTTCTTGGATGGTTAAGCATGAATCTTGATTATTTCATGTGTGGTTATTGCATTCTTTCATGCTTGATTTTGAATTAATTATTACCATAATTCGAAATCAATTTTGAAGTGCATTTTTGGAATAACATTCCTGGCCTGTAGGTGGTTGGGTACATTACAAATTGGTATCAGAGCTTCTGGTTGAAACACGAGACTAGTATGGGTCGGAATGAGTGCGATTTAGACAAATTTGCTATTGCATAGTTTCAAACTATGTGAATATAGGGAAAAATGGAAAGAGTAGAGAGAAAGATCCCCAAATTCATGGCAAAATTTGAGTTGAGATAATTCGGAATTATCTGAGAAGTTAATCGATTCGAAGAATTGCGTAGTTGAATTCGAATAGAAGTTCGAGAAAATTCATATTTTAATGGTCATTGTAGTGCGGAGTAGAGTTCAAAGGATCGACATCCGAGATCCTGTTCCATCTTGAGATCAACGACCCATCCATTCTTGAAAAATTTAAAAATTGATAATTTTCAAAGTTCGACAAAGTTAGCATATCAACGGATGAGATTCATTTCGGTGATTGGGAAAATATGGTATATCGATGGTCCATGTTCATTTTCAGTCACTTTGGAGGGTAGAGGAAATCAATGGTCGAAATTAGTTTGAGTGGGAGATCGACGACCCATACTCAGATGGGTTTTGGCTAGAAATTGCTAGGTGTTGAAATTCTCTAGGAGAAATCTTCGAACGCCAACGACCAATGGTCGAGGGTCGACATAATTTGGTGAAGTTTTCAATTCATCAAGAGAAATCTACGATCATCGATGACCGATGGTCAAGGATCGACAAGTTTTGACGAAGGGTTGACTTTCACCAGGATAAACCTTCGATCGTCGATAGTCGATGGTCGGGGATCAGTGAGTTTGGAGAAGTGTTGAAATTCGGTTGATTGACATATGATATCTCCAATTCTCGATGGTTAGGGATCAACGAATTTGGCAAAATGTCGAATTTTGGCCAACAAATATCTAAGATCGTCGATGGTCGATGATCGAGTATCGACAGAATTAGTGCAATGTTCATATTCTTCCAATAGAAATTATCGATGGTCGATAAAGGAAAGAATGGTGGTGATCTGTCATGCCACATCATCATCCTTGTTTCATTCCACATCATCCCATTTGAGGCCTTAGGATGATGTGTGATGTTAGGTAATCATCCACCTGTCATGCCACATCAATAGAGAGGTTTGATCATCGATGGTCGAGGTTTGATGATATTTATGAACAATCTAAGGTTGTTTGGGAAGATCTTCGATGGACGGTGATTGTGCATCGATGAGATTCACGGGTGACTTTTGGTTTATGGAGAAAAACAACCGATATTCAATGGTCGATGATCGTGTATCGGGAATATCGGTGGGAAGGTTTGGTTCGCAAAGGAAATAACCAATCCTCAATCATCGATATCCTATAGAAAGAATATCAATGGTACAAAATCTTTATGATTTTAGATCAACGATGAAGATCACACTTACGAAAAATTATTCCATAGTTTAAAAAAAACAAAATCAAGTCTAGAGCCATTCTCGTATTTTCGCCATAAATGGAGCATATTAATTCAGATTGAGACAAAACTTATGGTTTTTTCCCACATATAGGAGATCTACAAAAGCGTCATATAGGGCCATTGTCCAATTCTTCTTGTATTTGTCAGAAAATGCAAAATAGTGGCTTAAAAAAATTTGGGTCCATATCATTGGTAGAGGTCTAGATTAAGTTGGAGCTCTTGGGGAGAGTCCAAAAAGAAAACACGTAAATAACTCATGAAGGAACTGAATAAATCCTAAGGGGATTAGAATGGGGATACTGAAATGGGCCAAAATCCACTATTCTGGGCCACTTTTTGGAGATTTTTGAGATTTTCATAGGATGAAAAGTGACGCTAGATCACAAAACTGGAAAATTTTATTTACTAAAAATATTATACACTCATCAAGAAAAACAAATTTGGTTTAGTGAAAATTGTTTAGAAGTGCACAAATTGTGAGATAGAGAGTTTTGCTAAAAATTCCAAGTCTGGAAAAATGGGTGAAAAATGACAGTTGCAAATTCCAGATTGCTGCAATTTTTTTACTAGAGAATAAGAATAAAATTTTAAGAGTTGTTATGAATTGTATGTCATTATTTTTATCTATTTATCCCACAAAATTTTCTCTATTTTGTAACATGTTTTCTTCTACAATTGACAGAAGTTGGTATTTTAGAAAAATTACACCAGTGGAGAAAATGCAGAAAAAGGATGAAAGTGGTTTTTTCAGGAAGCCATAACTTTCATCTTATATATTGGATTGGGGCATGAGTATAGTCGTTGGAAACCTGATTTAGAGGAGGATAACCTTGAATTATTATGTTTCAGAAAATGATGATATATTTCTTCATGAATTGAGCAAAAAAAAAGGATATTAGAGTCATGAAAGCATGGTAGATCTTGTAGAAGTTGGTTGAGGCAATAAAGAGCTATGGGTAAAGTAATCAAAAGTGGATAAAGAACTAAATAAGAGTGGACAAAAATACCTATTATTCATCTACTACAAAGTGTGAATGAATTGCAAGGCACAACAACAAAAATACTCACATAAGACATGAAGACAGTGGGTGAAGAATATCATTTGTAAGCATATAAAGGAAAAGTAAGACTACATAGCCTTGAAGGTAGGGATGTGTCAATAGCTACAACCATTGACGTGAAAGAGAAGAAGGAGCCTAAGAGGTGACATGTGAATCATCTCTGCATGCCAAGTATAGGAGTGCCTAGGAGGGATTTGTTAGATATGACTTAGCTACTCATCTAAAAGTACTCAGAGCAAGAAAGTCACTTCTGATATCAGAGTTCACAGTGAATGAAGGATATCAACGCAAAGAAATTGGGGATAGGATAATGAAATTTATTTCACTTGAAAAGTTCCATTGAATGAAAATAAACTTCCATTGGGAATGGTCTTGAGTAAGAAAAGTATGGCTTCACGGGGAATTACTAAATGAAGTAATCTGATGGACAACTAGAATTAATAGTAGGGATGTGGAATGAGTATGGATAAGTTGATTCAAGGATGTTTTAATAGTAGAGTGATGGAATGTTGTGTTCTACCTCATTCCAAGGTGTCATAATGTTTCATAAGGGTAAAATTTGGATATGTTTTCCTAACAGAAGTTGTTGCAAATAGAACACATTGATTGGATTGTAGAATGGCCAAGTTGAACTTGGTTGGAAAGTGTTCAGATTAGGGAATAGTAGTGAAAATGAGCATATTGGGATCACACAAGGCAATAAGGATTTAAAGGAATTCAAGGACAACCAACTACAACATAAATAAATAAATAAGAGTGCATGATGCATACAATGAAGTTAGAATGCATATGCATTAATAGGCATGATGGCATTGAATGCTTCATGTATATGGATGTGCATTTGTGCTTGAATATACATATAGCATGCTTGTGAACTTAGAATAATATGTTATTATGCAATAATGATGTTATGTTAATTGAGTATGACTAATGATGGATTATGTATTCAGGAAAAAGGATATAGCATGGTTAAAATTGTGGATATTTCTACTACTTATATCGATGTAAGACCCATGAGGGTGGTGGGAATGGTGATCAAAAGGATGGAGGTGGAAGTTTGCAAGATTATACAAATACCAATTGATCAGGTAGAATCAAGTAGGTTGATAAAAACCATGCAAGTATGCATTTGATTGCTTCCAATGTTGAAGGGAATTGAGGTAAGAATTATCTTAGTTAAGTTTTCAATATTTAAATTTATATGTAACTACCCAAAGCCTAGAGTGTGTAAATATTGTTGATTCTAGAATGCATTTAAATAAAATTTAGTTGCATATTCTGTTATGATTGGTTATGGGATCATAACCGGGTTAATTCAGGAGACATACTCATGCAATGAATACCCATAGGGATAGTCATGTGTTAGACCATGATATGGTTGGATATGGAAGGAATATACTGCTATGTGAGTGCTCAATGGTTTCCCTTTATAACTGATGTTTGGACTGCAACCTATTTTTCGACACTGAAGAGGACTTAGGAATTATATTTCCTCGTGTTGTGTATGGGTTGAAGAGGAAGGTATCCAAATAGTCAGGAAGTATTGGGAAGAGCTCGAATGATGTGTTGAGGCACTGGCCAGACCTTGCAATTCATCATGGTTGAATGCATGACATAGTTATGTGGTATTATGTAGTCAATGCAGGGATGCATTGTGTAGATGTGGCCATGGGTATTGACACCTTGATTGTGTTATTTTATTGGTAATTATTTGTTACATTATAAAAATCATGTGGTGACGAAAACACATAATCATGGATAACTATACTATATTTAATATGAATACTCAATGAAGGTGATTTAATTGTTGTTGTTACAATTCTGAGATCAGTTTTTGGAGTTGTTGAAAATGTTACAAGTGTATTAAAGAAATTATTGAATGCATTTTGGTAAATGCATGTATATATTATATTGCATAGAAAAAATTATGCTAACAACTAAAATGATGTGAGTATTTATAACTCGTGAAGTTGGGAACACTTCAAGAGCTGTTAGATATTGCAACGCGAAAGTTGTAGGTTAAAGTAGTTATCTGATGATAAATTACAAAAAAGCTTTGTTAAGGGGATAGAGTAATAAACATATTTTTGGATAGAAGAAATAAAATATTGGTTGATAATACATGTGTAGAGGATGATGGGCTCATTCCAATTAATATTTGGATTAATGGAAGTGAATGAATTGTTGTTGTAAACAATTTTGAGATCACTTTGTGAATTTTTGAAATTGTTGCCATGAAAATATACATATGCATGATACTAACAACTTGTTTGGTTGAGTGAAGATCGAGGAAAATTCCAAGTGGAGTGGTATTAGGTAAGGAAATAATGTAATCACATAAGGAATATTATTCTCTACTGTTGGAAGAGCCAAAATTTATGAGAAAAATCTCATGTTTGGAAACTTTGTTTTTCTGTATAAAACAATTTTGGAAATTGGAATTTAAAAATTACTAAAAAAATTGTTTGACTACGTGTAAATTGAGGAAATTGTAGGTATAATGGTCCTATATATGGCAGGGACATAATCCATATGGAATAATGATATCTAGAGCTATAGAGCCAAACATTATGAGCAAAATATTCATGCTTGGGAATTTTATTTTCCTGTATAAAATAGATTTCAGAAATTCATAGTTACAATTTGTTATGTTATGCTAACAGTTTGTGTGGTTGAATGAAAGGTTGAGGAAATTATAGGGAGAATGGTCTTGGGTATGGAAGGTATGTAATCCCATACACAATAAATTTATTGTTTCTATAAGAGCCAATAATTATTATAAAAATCCTCACACCCGGGAAATTTTATCTCTTGTATATAAAAATATTTGAGAATTTAAAAAAATGTTATGATGTGCTAACAATTGGTTTGTCTGATTGAAGGTTGAGAAAATTGTTATAATAATGGTATTGGGTGACGCCTGCAGCTGCAAGAGACAAACAAATTATGATCATGAAGCTCATGCCTGGAAAATTTTGTTTTCCTATATAAAACAGGTTTGAAAATTGTTATAATGATATCTCATGATGAATGTATGTTTGTAATATAGATAAGATGTTAGATATGGAAGATGGAAACTCGAGAAAATATCACTAGACAAAAATCGATCTCAATGATGAAGGCATAGAACGAAGAAATTCCAATGGACTTGTTTTAGTTGGAGTTCCTAGAGATGCAACTTTGAAATTTCCTGGCCGAGTGCATCAGAGCCCTGGAAAGAAGTGGAACATCCTGAGGGATTGTATGGAAGAAAAAGGGGTTCATTTATTTGGTTTGTGAAGGATAATAGGGAAGGAAAGATTACAGTTTGGAACTACTTCCAGAAATATAAATTATGAAGATCATTATGCATGCTTTGGGTCAGCATGCCTATGTATGCATGTTTTATTTTAGTCCAGAGTGCCTATGTATATAAGCAATTGACTATATTTTTTGTGTAGATTAAAGGCTAGAGTGCCCATAATTGTAAGAACATCGGTATGGTGTTGTGCACTAATGATAGTGCCAAAATAAGGGGAGGGGGATGTAACACCCTAGGTTTGATCCCTGTAAATTAGAATGTATTATGTAATTGTGACTTAGGCTGTTGAGTCGATAAAGTTGAAAAGGGGTTGGAGTGCCTAGAAATGTAATATATATATACACACACACACACACACACATCGTTGGTTGCAAGATGGACAAGGACAAGAGATAGGGGGCTATGATTCCACGAGAGAGGGGGATAAAGGGGCTAAGTATTTTTATTATATTTTATTTACCCATTTTGGTTTTAATTGAGAAAAGTGGTTACATGAGCTTCTTGGGGAGGCCATGGGGTTCTTGGTTATTTTAATTATATAAACTCTCGATGCGATTTGTTTCGTTTTTTCTCTTTGTTCTTCTCCATTTTACTCTTACACTCCTTGGGATTCTTCCTCATCCACTCTTGCTAATCCATGTTCTCTTGGTTGGAGCATGGAAACGAATGGTTGGAGGAGAGCAATTACGATATGGATGTGAGGAATTACAGATCATTCCATGTTGGAATGGATGCATATGGGCACGATATTGATGGTATTTCTGAAAGAACTGTCACAACTGAGAATCCTTGGAGTTTTTTGCATGGATATTTCCTTACCAATAGCACTGGAGCTTTGGAGAGAAATGGAACAACCTAAGGGACTACATGGAAGAGAAAGGGGTTCATTTATTTGGGTTGTGCAGGCTAAAGGGAAAAGAGAGATGGGAATTAGGATTGTTGTGTGGTTTGGAAAACCCGAGAGATAATTATCCAACTTGCGTGTGTTTTAGATTTGGCCTAGGATCAATCCTTATGGATTCATAGCCCTAGATCAGGGGTGACCTGTTGTTGATAATTGGAACAACAATGTCTATGTTTGGGAGGAATGTCCTTGGTTTGCATCCATTTGGTGATGGTTTGATTAAAGATAATCACTCTTTGTGTTTTCTGTATATTTATATTCCGCTGTGTATTATTACTATCTCTGAGATTCATATTTTGTAATGTGTCTACTTGCTGGATTATTTTTGTGAATGGAACATTGTTTCTTTATTGGATGGTTAAGCATGAATCTTGATTATTGAATGTGTATTTATTTCATTCTTTCATGCTTTATTTTGAATTAATTATTATCATAATTTGAAATCAATTTTGAAGTGAATTTTTGGCATAATGTCCCGACCTATGGGTAGCTAGGTACGTTACACATAGTCAAACTAACATTTCCTTTGGTGTTAGTGTGGTTTCACATTTTATGCAAGGCCCTACATAATGTCACTGGAAATAAGTCAAACGAATTTCCCGCTATCTCAAGGGTACCACTCAATTTGGTATCAATTATTGTCGAAGTTCATATTCGTTGGATGGCTTCACTAACTTCGATTGGGCTGGAAACAATGATGATTGGAAGTACACTTATGGCTATGTGTTTCTCTTTATCATTGGACCGTTGGTTTGGTCGTGAAAGAAACATAAGGTAGTTTCTTTGTCAACTACAAAAGAAAAATATTTTGGTGTCATTCAAGTACTTATTGAAATAGTATGGATCTGCCAACTTCTGGGAGAACTTGGATTTCATGTTCATACCTCAACTAAAATCTACTATGATAATAAAAGTGCCATATAGGTTGTTGACAATATTGTTTCTCACAATAAGATTAAGCATGTTGAGCTCCATGCTCACAATTTGATATATTTGGTTCATGACAATGTTGTCTCTCCTGAATATTGCAGAACAGATGATCAAGTTGTTGATATCTTCACCAAACCCTTAGCTAGATGTATGAAGATCCATATGATGCTTGGGATTCAAGAAGATGCAATTATAGGGGGTGTCATGATGATGTCACTTCACCTCCTAAATCTTCAGAGACGTGTAATGATGGGGGTGTGTTGGAACATCAATCATTGATGGTTCATCACACTTATCTTAGATTCAGTTGGTTGGGAGGTTGACCTACATATGGAAACAATCGGTTGGGAAATCGATTAGAACTCTACATTAGTCAGTGGAGTATCTCGAGCGGTAGATTTATGGGTTGACATGTCCTTGGAAGTCTATATCATCAAGTTTGCAATGGAGAACCTCGAGTCCTTTTCACGAGCCGAAGAAATATTCAAGAAAGGGGAACGGGGAATATTGATGAGATAAATTCCATTTTGGATCAAGGTATTTTTGGCAGAGGAGGGGATTCTAGTTGTTCCCTCGCATGAGATGGAAGCCTAAACCCATGAACTCGGGGTGGGGATATCTTGGGGCAGGTTCATGACCTAAGAAGTGAAATGAGCTCTTTGACATATGGGGGAAGAGAAAACAACAAGAAGTGAGACCACCTTGAGGATATCTTCCATAGTTGAGAAATGGTGGCGAGGAAAGGTAAAGTGAGTAGTGAAGAAGTCTGAGGTGTTGTGAAAAGAAATCGGACCCAGAGGATGGATGAAATAAAGTCGGAGGAGTTGCAGAAGTTTCAAAGACAAGAAAGACTAGTTAGCCTAAGTTTGTAGGAAAGAGAAGCACAGAAAGAAAGAAGTCCCATGGAGAGTGGAAGAGATGAGGAAGTTTTAGAAGTAATAGAGGATGAAGACTGTCTTGATCTTGTGAAAGAGAGAGAAGATTCAGCCCTGATCTTAGGAGGAGATGACCATGAAGTGGAGCAGCTTTCTCCGGTACAAGAAAACGAGACATCCCAGATCAAATAAACCCACCTAGAAGTCAGTGGAACCTTCCCCGAGTCACCCATCCCCCAGGTACCTTCAGTACCCTTGGTAAGATCAGTACCCCATACTCATGAAAATTCTATTTTGTCGAATTCAGTCAGTTCAGCAGGACCTACAACCATAAATAATGGAAGGAAAGTATGGTTTCCTAGAAAATCACAACCAAGGCCATTAGGATTTATTTTGATAGGAATAAGAACACCAACAATGGATGGAAACATATAAGGATCATTCGCCTGATACCCATGATTATGGGGTAAAGGAGATGAGGACATAGAAAAATATTGGTTTTTATGTGAGGCCATCTAGAGGTCGAGAGGGATCTTGGATGCTAACAGGTTAGTAGAATTTCAAAATGCCTTGAGGGGTCATGCCCTCAAATGGTATATGAAGGATATTGAGCCTGGGGTGCAAGGACAAGATTTTACCCTTAACCATGTGCGCCAAAAATTCATTGTTGAATTCAAGCTACCTCAGTCATAACATCAAACTCTCTTTGAGTTGCATGAGATTCATCAAAGAGAGGGTGATTCCTCATGGGAGTATAGTAAAACATTTAAGGACACTACTGAGAGATTGGAAAACCCAATCTATGAATACCATCAAAGGGAATGGTACATCCAAGGGTTTCTACCCTTAACATGAATCCCCTTGACACAACAGAGAACAACCACACTGACAAAGCCTTTGGAGAAATCAATGAAGATTGAAGCCATGGTGAGATACCCAGGGAGCCTGAGGATAACCAAACCTTTGGTAGATTCACACATATCGAATATCTAAGGACATATATTTGCACTCATTCAGAAGATCCAGGAATTAAATCTACTCAAGCTAGTATGACCTCAATTTTGGTGTACATGACGCTACACAGAAGGGCACTTGGAAACTAAGTGTCTATGGATAAGAGGAATGGGACAACCCTCTAGAGTACCAATGGAAGGAGTTGTGCAGGTATCGAGAACTTCGCCATTTCATGCACCATTTCAATACAATGCTTTCCCAAGCACCCAACCCACTCAGAAAGTTGAATACTGTTAAATCTGTCAGGCTCAAGGGAAAACACCAAGACATTGCCCCATCCTTCAGAAGTACGCAAATGCACCCAATACAATACATTCTGAATTTTGTGGGCACACGATGCATCCTACAAACCAATGTAGGGCATTGGATGCACTTGCTGACAGACTAGACCAGACTGCATTCAGGAAAAATGAAACACCCCAAGAACCCAAAATAGAACTTCTTTATTAGGGGGAAATATTTGAAAGGTACACATATATCACTGTTAAATCCCATAGAAACTTGTTGGATCATTGATCTGGAGATTTTTACAATTATTAAAAGTTGAGGAGACTAATTGGGCCTCATTGGCAGGTATAATTCCTATTGTTGAGTCAAGGGGAATTATGATCCCTCAACAGGTTCTTCAAGCATCAACTCAACACAATGGCCCTTCTTCAGATGAACTAAAAGGGATAGGAACACACCCTATGATCATATAAGGAAGAATAAGGATTATTGTTAAGAAAGTTCTGGAACAAGGGGATGCTACTTAGAGGATGAAGGGAGATGGTGAAGCTTACAAATTCAACAACATAACTTTTCACCTTGGTTGTCCTCCTCATCCATGCCCCCAAAGGTGATTTTATACCATTCTCAAGGAACCGAGGAGGTTGAATTTCGTTGTTTATGGGATAATGGGAGGTTAGGAATGAGCCCAACCAAAAACCACGCCTGAAAATGTGGAAATATTTTATTTTTCACATTTTTTTAGGGCATGCACGACTTGCACACTAGAAAAGCACAGACATACACATTTTGCACACTGATGACCTGCGGATGGAAATAAAATTGTTGTTTTTTATGTGAGTCTAATGCAGTAGGATGGGATTTACACTTGCAAGCTAGGAAAAATGAATGAGCCATCTAAAAAATGCAATGATGTGGAAAATTGTGGTATAACAACGAGTCCAAAAAATTACTAAATTAATAGTTTCACTTATTTATTCTCATATAAATATTAATTCAAATTTTTTTTAGAGGAAGATTGAAAAAATTCCAAAATACAATTGATGTGATATATGAAACATACTATAAGGGATGTCGAAAAAAGTGTACAAGGTGATGGTTAAAGAAATGAGCATAATTACATCATAGGAGGAACCATACTAACAACAATGTGCATCAAACATATGTATTTTTATTTCTTTTCCATCTATCAAGAGTTTAGCTATCACATGGAATATCAATTTTAAATTGTTTTACTGTTGCAGAAAAGAAAACAAAATGGAACCCATTCAACACATAACATGGAATGATAAGGCAAAAAATGGTTGATCACAAAGTTT
>SNQJ01S0025270.1:64047-89052 GCA_010110895.2 Picea sitchensis
ATATGTTGGAGTATCAAAGGTTAATTGAACTATATCTAAGTAGCTATGTTGTTTTACTTCCCCTATTTTATAATTATTGGAACAACAAGAAATGTTTAATTATATCTATTCTTTTTCATGGCATACAAAACTCATGAGAAACAAAGTACAGAGTGAAACCAACAAAATATATCTTGAGAGACGATATGAACCATGGTTTTGAAATAATGCGTATTATTTATGAAGAAATTGCTTCTGTGGTACACTTTTTGATTCACATAATCATGCACATTATACTATAAATATAGATATAATAATTACACATTATTTCTAGCTTTGTAGATAGAACATGAAGAGGTGTACCTTCAAACTCAAGCCAATCAATAAAACATTCTAAATAACCTAAGTAATATTCTGTGAAAATGATGAAGAAATCAGGAATGCAAGCAACTCAAACAATGAAAACGGTTAGAGTGATACATGATGATCATTGAAATTGAGTTTTATTACAAGTTGATGTTTTGGATTATTTGTCTATGGAAATTAAACATGTTGTTTAATGTGGACAAATTGTTCCAATTAGATGATGACATGCTACGAATAATTGTAACAATGATTTATTGACATTTTGAATATTGTGGAATTTTATGTTGTCCCATTTTGTATAATGGGAGATCCCTTATTCTTATATAATAAAATGAATTTCTTATTCGATTGCATTATTTAATAATTCAAACTTTTATATTGTTGATTAAATATATGGATAATTTACATTGTTACAGTGAACAAAGGTGTAATCAGCTGGTATATTTGTTTAAATTCCTCAACTTATTAATGAAATGATTATATCCAAACAAAATAATTAAATTATAAAAATCAATATTGTTATAAAAATATCATATTTTTTTTTATGATTAATTGATATTTTGTTAAAAAAAAGAAGTTGCATTTTCATACCAGCAACGTGGAAATATTCAACATTGAAACATATCGCTACATTGTTTTTATTTGAAATCAATGGTGTTGCTCATACCTACTTACACATCGATGCATTTAAATGAGTATTACACACGGATGTGAGAAAGTTGTAATAAGAGCACTCGTGCTCCTAATGAAAATGAAAGAACTACATCCTTCAACAATACCTTTACCACTTCCATTACTATTATAGTTATCTTTAACTAAACTTATAGTGTGCAAAACGATATCTGCATCAATGATTTTACATATGTAATATGCACTAGGGTTTCATACATACAAACATATATGCACTAGTGCATATCAAGATGTAGTACACTAGTGAGTTTTATTGATATAACACTCTAATGATTTCAATATATAAAATATGCATTGGGGATTTGAAAATATGTGTTTTACACACCAGTGCTTAGTACAAGTATTTTTGAGGCATCGGTCCATATCGTTTAGTAGCGTACCAATGCATGTTATATATAATTGACGCACTAGTGAAACATGTCAATATAAGTGCATTGATTAAAAAAACCTTTGCTAGAACCTCTAGTCGCCCATAATTTTTAGTTATGGTGGAAATATTTTAAAACCTCTGCTACCAATTGTGAAGGTTTTAGTAGAGTTTTTTTTTAATAACTTTCTCCAATCTTGTAACATTAAAAACCTTTGTTATAATGTGTTTCCTTTGTAGTACATGGTTTAGTAGGTTTTGGTAGGGGATGATATAAACCTTTATTTTTGTTATTGGGCTTATTAATAGAGCAAAGTATTCACCCTCTAATAAACCAGGCTACATCTTGTTGCATTTTAGGCCAATACACATACCTTTGTAAGTTGGTAATTGTGTTCCCAACACCAAAATGCCTTACAACTTTTGAGATGTGAGCCTCTATGATAAGCTAAAATATTTCACCTTTATGAACATGAAGCTTTCCTACCTTGTAGAATAATCCATCTTAGAGATACTAGTCAGTCTTATTGTCACCTTATTCTACACAAACTTGGCCTTATAGCTATTGAAACACCTATTTAAAGTCTTCATATTTTATGTATGACTCTTATTATGCATCATGGGTGAAAGGATATATGTGCATAAGAGTTCCCAAAGCTATGATATTGGATTTGGGTGGCCTTGAAAGAATATCTTGTAATTTATTAGTGTTTCCCTTCTTATATTTGATGATTGGATGAAATTGTTGTAAGAACTTCATCCACTTGTAGTGTTTGATTTTTTGAAGCTTACTTTGGGCTTGTAAACATTGTAGTGGTTGGCGATCAATATCGATGATGGTCTTCTTTCCCATCAAATAATTCTTCCATTTCTTAAATCTTGAACCATAGAATAAATTCCATTGTCATATGTAGCGTAGTTTAAGACTCCACCATGAAACATTTCATAATGTTAGCATATCATTTTACCTCCTTGCATCAAGATTGTTCCCATAGCATATCGATGTGCATCCATCTACACTTCTAAAGACATTTGCAAATTAGGAAACACAAGAATTGGTGCTTGATTGATATTTCATTTTATCTCATCGAAAACATTCTGATGATTCTTTTCCCACTAGAAACTCTTGCCACTGATTGTTTTGGCATGGAGTGGTGCAACCCCAATTGAAAAGGATGCTATCAATTTTTTTAAGTATTGTGCCACCCCATTAAAAATCCTAAATTCCATGACATTAATAGGGTTTATTCACTTGAGGATGTTCTCCATATTCATGAGATATATCTTGAGTTCCCCTCCACAAATCATATACCTCAAATACACCAATGAATGCTAAAAACGTTCACATTTCTTAAGTTTTGTCAATATTTGATGTTTTTTCATGTCTCTAACACTTGCATGAGATGTGAGATATTCTCTTCCCAGGTAAAGCTATAAACCAATATATCATATAAGTACATTACTACACATGAATCTAGAGATGGACGTAATACATAATTCATTAAACACATAAATGTAGTTGGTGCATTATATAAACCAAAAGGGATTACCAACCATTCATATAAACCTTGGCTTGTATTGAACGTGGTATTCTATGTGTTTTTTTCTTTAACTCGAACTTGATGATATCCCATTTTGAGATCCAACTTAGGGAATTACTCGGTATACTACAACTTATCTAGAAAGTCATGATCATGGGAAACAAGTATCGATTCTTGAGGGTGATATTATTCAAATCTCTATATTGGGTACACATTCTCCAAGTCCCATCCTTCTTGAGTACTATGATGATAGAAAACCCACAAGGTGAGGTGCTTGGTCAAGTTACCACCTACTCCAATCATCGCTGCAATTGTCTTCACTTCATATGCTTCTAAGATGGATAGTCTATAATGCCCAATGTTTGACAATGGAGAATCAGGAAACAACGGTATCTTGGGCTTGACTTCCCTCTTAGGTAGTAACCCTTTAGGTCCCTGAAACACTTCTTTGTACACCTGCAAAATATATTTCAACCAAATTTTTTCTCTTTAGCAATGATCCCTCTAGAGATTCCTTTACTTTTATCGATTCATCGCTTGATTGATTCTCTCTGAAGAGGAGTAATACAAACTTCCTATTTGAATAGATCATTTTCTTGTCTTGGTTAGCACTTACCAGATAGATCTTAGATTTACCTTTGTGTGCATTGATGATGAGGGACTTCCCATCCTTGATCAAGCGATACTAGTTTTCTTTCCTCATGAAGATTGTGTCCCTCATGTACATGCAGAAGCTTCCAAACACTACACCACACACATGAAGTGGTATCACATATACCTCCATTTCATCAATATAGTTTTCACTTATCAATTGTTTTATCTTACACTACTTAGTGACCCTGAGCTCTACATCATTATTTACTCATCACAATGGATATGGGTGACGATGGTTATGAACTTCCAATCCAATCTTGTTGACTAGATCTTCTATTATTAGATTGGGTTGTGAACCCAAATCAAATAGAGCATCCACCTTTGTCTTATTGACCTGGATATTAATATGGAAGATTTTAGTAAATCTCATTTTCTTCCTTGGAATGGAGGCTAGTCAGATTCACCTCCTTCTACATTGTACTGCAGATAATATTTGCATCTACATTGTATAATTGGGTTTCTCTCTACTTGGATTCTTGAATCCATGGATGACATGTTCTTATTGAAATCATTCTTGTGCTTCTTTAGATTTATCTTTGGATAGATTCCAACACTTATATTTTGTGTGACCATTGATATTACAATAGTTATAGTGGTTATTTGGATCCTTGCATATTTAGCTACCATATTATTGTCCTTTCCTTTCCACTTATTCTTTCTCTCCTTGGAAACATCTTGGTGGTTTGTGTTATCGCTCTGTAAATTCCTAGAGGTTGTTTCTATGTAGAAGAAATTTGCTAGAGTTAAATTTATCCAACCACTTCCAAACTGGGATCTAGCCCTTCCATTTTCAGAGAGGGATCTCTCTGTAAAATTTAACTTTGTTTTGGATTTCAGATGTTAGGCTAGTTAAATAAATGAGACTGTGTTGTTTGTTTTATAAAAATGGTCGAAATATTGATTACGCATCCATTGGGCTATGAGGTCTATTTTATAAAGTTCAAGAACAACAAACAATTTTTACAAGGTGCTTTCACAAGAAAGATAGTGCATATGCTAGATCCTTTAGAAATTAAATGATGGATAATAGAAAATGTGAGATAATCAATTATAACCAAGAAGCATTTAAGAATTTTTGAATCATAATATCAGAAGAGACACATTTATATCTTTAAAATCCAGTAAAAGAGTATACAAAGATAAATTATGGAACTTTAACTTCTTTTAAACGATCAAATATCGAAAACAAAAATGATTACGAAGATAGGAAAAACCATTCAACTAAGACAAGAAAACATCACCAACAACTAAAATGCAGGAATCCCATGAAATGTCCTTTTATTACTGGTAGATCTCTGATAAAAAATTACAGTGCTTACATCTTGCTTGGGTGTAAAGATAAACCCTCAGTACTTTGACGTTTGAAGTATTTATAACAAAAATTACAAATGACCCTGTCTTTAATGATCAGGTCGTGCAAGATTCTAAATCTAACTAACTAGATAACAAGATACAAAAATATAGGAACTGATGATGATCTGTTGTATCCTTCATGCTAAGTTTGGGGAAGGTTGTTGGTGAATCATTCACGTGACTTTGACTTCTCTGCATGCTGACTCGAATGGTACACCTCATCTCTCATTCGATCAAATTGCACAGATCCTCCCATCTTTGCTGACTGGGAATGCTGACTTTGAGCAGTCTTCAATAGATTTCATCCATTTTTGTATATTTGGAAAAATTTGGCTTGGTGATGAAAATATATTTGATTTCGTGTTGGATACTGAGGTCCAACTGTAGTGTTTCTATAAATTCATTGCTTGTTATGCTACCCTGAATTCCTGAAAACTTGGAACTGTCCTTGGCCACCGTGGTAATCTTTTGTTTGTAGTCAGAAAGGGTCATTAGCATAGCGTTTAGAACCAACAAACCAGGAAGACCTTTCTTATGCAACACATCAATCTTGTTGAACAATATTTGAACCTAGATATCCATGATCTTGACATTCTCCTCTAGTTGCAACATTAATCCTCTTTTGGACATAATTCTTTTGACCTCGAGGATAGTTTATGTTTTGTCTTCAATCTTCAGGTCTTCCAACTCTTCCCCAGTTTTTTAATTCAGAAAATTAATGATCTCATTATCTTCTGTAGGAATTTCCCCCAACTCTCCTTTTATCTCATCGATGGTCTGTCTAATCCTCAACACCAGTTCATGTTGTTCAAACATTATTTTCACCATGGGCTATATTTCATTTATGGATTTGGAGATATCCATCCAAATGTTCTCCTTAGATTCTGCTAGTGTTTTCCCCCCCACTGTTTTCTTTTGCAGCTATTATATTTCCTTCTTGAGATTTTATGGTGGTTGCCTCTCAATGTTTTAGCTTGTCTGGTAGGAAGACTTGAGCTCCTGGAGATTATCAATCTATTTGTTCAGTCTATTGATTTATGTTCCTTGTAGGGTCATCTCCTCCATTGATTTTGCTAGCTCTACATATTTTTCTAGAGTTGTCAGTGAGGTGGTTGATGGAAGTTCTACTGTGGTGGTTGTTGATTCTTTTGTTGTGCTAACTTCTGTGAGGGGAACTTCACTCAGTGGGATGACTTCCATGGGTGTTGCATGTTCCTTCTCCTTTACTAACCTCTCAAGTTCTTCTTCCATCTATTTTATCTGTGCATTATGTTCCATGATCAACTTTAGCATCTCTTCCTTTTCACCTTCTGTCTCAACGATCTCTTTGGCCTATGAGTCTTCTGTAGGTGGAAGTTTTAGTTTCTTCCTCATGCTATGTCAGCATTCATTTTCTTGAGCATATCCTCAGCTATTTTCAAATTTGAGGGGTCATACCCAATTTTGAGCACCAATTCTTCTAAGGACTTAATCATGTTAACTTTTACAAAGGATGATATTTTCTCCATCTTTAATTAGGTCTGAACATTGTTCAGAGAAACCTGTAATTTGGCAGCAAAAGTGGAATCATTGGCCAATGCTGAGAAAACCATTTCTCCAGTCTACTTGTGTAAATCCATCTGATCAGCTGGATGTACATCTCTGGTGTTAAACTAAAATGTTTCCCTCTTGTAATCAGTGATTTCCTTTGGATGGGGCACTTGTTCCTGCAAAAATTCCATGTGTATTCTCCCCTTATCTGTATCAAAAGATGATAACAATATATGTTGTTTTGTGGACGTTTCCTTCCACAACTGAGCATAGGTGTTGCTGGTAAACATCTCATTTTTTTTCTTAATCAAATCATACTTTTCAAAAATGCTTAGTTTTGAAGATCCTGGTGGAGATTGGGTAATCACAGTGGTAACAGTCTGCTTCTTTGAGGAAAAAGTAGACATCACTTGATGAATTTTTCAGAAAGGTGATGAATGCTCCCGCTCGGCTACTATGGTGGACTAGGTCTCTTCCTCTCCAAACCTGTCAGTAGTGTGAGTGGTCTTAGGCCTTTTCTTGTACACCTGGAAATCCTCTATTGACACTTCAGTGACTGAAGGCAAGGTGTCCTTTCTGGGTTGTTTATCCTTGTGTATCTACAGTGTAGTTTTTTGTGAGATGACAGTTGGAGTGGGTTGTGGTTATGTGTCTTCCATATTTTTTACCTCCCACTTTGTCTGGTTTGCAATTTTCTCGATCTCTGGTTTGACTACATGAGCATATGGAGAAATTTTGTTCTTCGATCTCATCTCTGAAATAATACCACATGGATCATAGTGCCACAAGAAGCTTGTGCCAAACTTCATTTCCTTTAATAGCTTGTCTACCTCTTCCCCCACAGCTCGACTGTTGCAGATAAAAGGTCCTATCTTTCCTTTATTTATCAGTTGTTGTTTATTCTTCAAAGAAATGAAATGAATGTCATCTGAATTAATCATTTTCCTAATGTACTCCAAGGCGAATATTCTCACAGGCAAGTATTTGGGTAGCTTATAGGGAGCTAACACACACCCACATACTTTGATCTCCATGTGATTCTGATACAAATACTAGTATCCAGTCTTGGCAAGGTCGAAGAGGTGTAAGATTCTTTATACCTCCTCATTTATCCTCAGCTCTTGTCTACCACTGAGCATGCTTACCACTGGGTGCTAAAACTACTCAATAAATTGCTTGAAATTAAACTCGGTGGAGTTTCTTCTGAGAAGCGAAGTCCAAGAGGTGACAAACTGTGGTTTACCTTCTTGGTCCATTTTCTTCATAGGGAATGAGAACCTATCTACTTGAAAGAACATGAACATGTAAGATAGTATTGATGAATACCGAAACATGCCCTCTATGGTGAATTTGAAAAATTGTTCGTGCATGTTCTCAGCTAGAAAACCACCGTAGTCAAACTGGGTGGTGGCCTTTTCTTCGGCAGAGAAAAAAGATAGGAAACCCAAGATGGGTTCGTCCACCCATTCGTCTTAGAAATAACCGAGCATACAACATAACATGAGATGATTTGGTTTCCCTTTTCTGAAAACATGGAGGAATGGTAAGGGGGATTTTTCTTTGGAAATTTGGCATCCTGTGGGAGGAAAATCTCAAAAATCTACACTCTCTGGGGAAAAGAAAGATTCTAGTACATCTCTAGTAGAACTTCAATAGTGAGGGGAGCGTGGGATTCGACTATGGATATTTGCATCATTTGAACAATGCCCTCGGGTGTGATAGAGAAAAGAGTTTCTCCAGACGATGAAACTATGGCTCTCTGATTAGGGAGGTAATGCGCTTGGCATTTGATGGTAAATTCGATAAAATGGTGGATTTGGTGAAAAAGATACAGTGGAAGATTGGACTCCCAGAGCCCAATCTTGTCACTTACATCCAGGAAAGTATCTTTAAACCATGACTATAATTTGATGAAATCAAATTCACACATGGTCTATGAGATCAGGTAATCTGTGTCATCTAGGGGGATTCGATCAAGATTAACAAGAGGTGGAAGGAATGGATTTTCCTGAACCTCTGATCTTTTAGATTTTGGCGCCATCGATTCAACAGGTACCTACAAACTGAAACAAAAACGTTAGTAGGTAATGGCTATGGATGGGTCGTTGACTGAATTGATGAGGAAAATGAGCTTCTTGTGTGTGGAGAGTGTGAGCAGTGTGAAAATGGTGGAAACAATGTTAGATTTGGTTGAATGGGTATCTGTTGGGTGAATGGATTGGTCGACAAACTAATGGATATGTTAGATTGTATTAAATGGACAATGAATCACTTGAGGTATGAAGTGGAAGGTAAAGGATGGATGAAGGGTGTGTCAGGATGACATGGAGGGTGATGACTGGAAGATAGGCGAAAGGGATGTGACCTGTGACAGGTGAATGGAGGGGACTACATTGGCAGAGTAATGAGATGGGAGTTACAAGAAGAGATATTGGGACGTGACGTCACGAGGTGGCGGTGGTATAGGAATACTAGTATGGAAGTATGTCAGAGGGGGGGTAGGCAGTAAATGGTTTGGAGCAAAGGGGGTCCGACATAATGGATTGGTGACATGTTAGGATGGGGTCCTCCGGGAAAACCGCCCATATCATACCCCCCCCACCGTTAAAAGTAGAACCATCGGGGGGGTCTGGAATCTCTNTATCATACCTCCCCCCCCCCCACCGTTAAAGGTAGAACGGTTGGGGGGGTCTATAATTTCCTATCAACCGTAGATATCCACGCCGATGGATCTACCATAGATCTGTGCACACTCCTTAATCTTCGGGTGTGAATCAAAATGTGCAGTGAAAACTTAGGATAGTGTTCCCTTGTGGGTTTTTTCACTGCTTCCCTTGCATTTTGTCACCATGGTGTTAGGAAAAACACTTCAAACCTCAAAATCATGAACTTTCATTGAACATCATGTGTGTTTTATTGGAGGAAAAACTTGCTAGTCTAGGCCCTATCCTACCTACCTACATATTTATTCCATATTAGACTATTGGGCCAAAAATTACTCTACCCTAAGGATATTTGACCAAGTTTAAAAACTTTGGTCAAATTTATTCACTATCTAACCTATCTACTTGGCTAAGATTAAACAGTTTAGCCAAGTCTTATTCACTAAGCCTATCAACATAAATTTAAAAGACATGACCATGATTAAACTGCATGGATCAAGTCATTGTTATTGCATGGGGCTTTTATCCATTTTCTTTTATGTCCTCTTTTATTCTTTTGCCTTTCTTTCTTTTCTTTTTCTTTTTTCTCTCTTTTTCTTTTGTTTCTTTTCTTTCTTTTTGAAAATAATTTGCAAGAATGAAATATTATTTCCAACCAAACTACATCAAGAGTAAAAATATCGAGTCACCAATTGATCCTATGAAATACAGGGTTATCACAGTGGCTCCACCTGGGGATGGTGCTCTCCTTGCGAGGTCCCAAGAACATGTTCCCTAATGTCTGTAAAATTTTTCTTCATAGCTTATTTCTGTTGTTTGATTTGTTTTTTATTTTGAGATTTTTTTTTTTTTTTGTGGCACTGGTCAGTGGCTTAGGGCCTTCTCTATGAGCTTCAACCATCTGATGAATATCACCCACACACAACCTGAATGTAAAAAAAAAAAATGGTATGTATAGTGGAAAAATATTTGTGATATCTTTACTGGGGTGGAAAATAATGCTTCATCATCGTGTCGTTCACAGGTCCAGCTGGCAGATCTGTTCCATCGTTGTTTTTTGAGAAAAAATGTGTTATTTACTCTTAATTCTTGAATGGTGCAAGGTCCTTTCCATAAGATATAAAATTTTCCATGCTTACCCTTATCCTCATTTCTAGAATCCCATTTCAGAACCAAGTTGCCTAACTCAAAATCATCTTCTTTAGTCCTTTTGTCAAAAATATTTTTGATGTTCTCCTGGATGACCTGATTTTTGTTGTATACCTCTTCTCTGGACTGCGTTAAATGAATCATTTGGTTTATCCTCCTTTGGAAATCATTTGGCTCTACTTGCACTTCTTGCAATAGTTTCATAACAGGGACTCCTAAAGAAGGGGGAAAAATTGCTTCAGTACCATACACCAATTGGTATGGAGACATGCTAATTGATCTTTTCTTACTTATTTTGTCATCCCAAAGTGCGAAAACCAACTTATTATGCCATGATTTCTTAATTTCTTGCAGTGTTTTCCTGAGAATGTTCACCATAATTATTTTTGAGGACAAAGCTAGCCCATTTCCTTGAGGATAATAAGTTGTTGAGTGTCCCAAAGTAATGTGGTATTGACTGCAAAAATCTATGAATCTTTTGGATCTGAAGGTCTCTACATTGTCAGCTATAATTTTTTTGGGGCATCCAAAATGAGAAAAGATATTAGTTTCTAAAACTTTAATGATAACAGAGTCAATATCTTGCCTTCATGGCACAACCTCGATCCACTTGGTGAAGTAGTCCGTGTCTGTGAGGATCCACTTGTGTTGGCCTGAGGAGGATGGATGTATTTGTCCAATAAATTCCAAACCCCATTGTTTGAAAGGGGCTTCAACTAAGATGGTTTTCATGGGGAGAGCCAACAACTTCCTTTTACCTTCGAAAACCTGGCATTTATGACAAGAAGTAACTTTTTGATGAACATCAAAAAACAATGTAGGCCAGTAGAAACCAACTCTCAAAATCGTGTTAGATGTGGTCTTCCAACTCAGATGTCCACCACAGTCTCCTGCATGGAAATAATGCAGAAACTTGTCATCTTCGTATTTTAATAGGCAATTAAGTAAGATAGCAGCATGATCTTTCCAATAAAGATTACCTTCTAGAATACAAAATTTCAATTATTTCAGTTTAATAAATATGGCTTTGGTCTTAGTCAAACCAGGAGGATCTTTTAAGTTATGAAGTAAAAAAATGAGGTTTGCGTACCAATGAGAGCTTAAGAATACCTCCTTTACATTTGGAGTCACCTTCTCTTCCTACTCGTCAACTGCAGCCAAAATATTAATATCTAGAGCATGAAAATTAGATTCAGCCATTAGTTTAGCCAAACCCTGTCCTTTGATAAGTTTAGTAGGTTTTATATCCGACATTTAGGGCCTTCATACCGATCTCTGGTTCGATGCTCAAAGATTTAATCAGTTGCGACCTGTAAGCGTTCTTACTCATTAGCTCGAAGAGGGGAATGGGAATCTTCAGTTTAGCTAGTTCCCCTTCAAAGATGAAAGTAGTGGAAGTTTTTCTTAAGATTTGCACTTCTGGTTTATCCATCAAAGTTCTATGGGAAGGAGCACTTGGTTGGCTAGTTGATGAAACTTCAGTCTGATTTTCCATTTGTAAAACTTTGAGAGTTCTTTTTGCAGGGGATTCATCATTATTCCACTCAGGGACTTTCTTGGGAGAGGATTCTGAGGTTTTCTTGGTTTCGACTATTCGCTTTGTTTCAATAGCCTTCTTTGTTTCAGTAGCCTTCTTTAGAGGATTGTAATTTTCCTTCTTGATTCTTAGGTTATAATGCTTGTGTACCTCCATTATATCATTTTCAAAGGCATGTTGTTCTGTCTCCTTTACTTACTCGTTTACATCTATTTGTGAAAGGAGGAAAATTTCATGCTCTTCCTGAGTAAGAAAAATGGATTCATCATCGTGAACGCCCATGAGGTTTATATGAGTATCATCCAATTCTTCGATTATCTCCTCACCTTCATCAGCGTAATTTTCCTGGAGGGGTGGTCTAAAATATTGATTAGGCCCCCTCTATTCTCTTTGATCCCTCAGATCTCTCTGCCTGATCCAGGGAGGATTTATTCTGAAGTTCAGATTCCAAATCTTAGGAGTGGCTTGGTTTTCCCTGGGTGGATTTATGTCAGTTATAGTAATCCTCTCCACCATTCTTTCCATAGCTTTGGCTAGAGAATCTAGTTTTGCGTCTGAAGAGGAAGTGGAAGGCTCTTCCTTAATCATGACCCTCCTTTCTGTTTTCTGCCTAAATCTTCCAGTTAAAATATTTTCTTCCACACTAACGACACTTTTTTGCATGTCTTCTAGAGTAGGAGATTTTCTTTCCCTTAACTAATATGTAATGTCAGTGTCGAATCCATCGGGGAATTTTATTAATGCCAAACCTTGAGGTGGTTTGATGTCAGCTGGAATTACATTGTATAGAATATTGAAACGGGTGCAGTAATCCTTCATTGTCTCTCCTTGGTTCCTTGAAATTAAACTCGGTGGAGTTTCTTGTGAGTAGAGAAATCCAAGAGGTGACAAACTGTGGTTTACCTTCTTGGTTCATTTTCTGCATAGGGAATGAGAACCTATCTGCCTGAAAGAACATGAACATGTAAGCTACTATTGAAGAATACTGGAACATGCCCTCTGTGGTGAATTTGAAAAGTTGTTTATGCATGTTCTTAGTTAGAAAACCATTGTAGTCGAACTGGGTGGTGGCTTTTTCTTCGGCATAGAATGAAGATAGGAAACACAAGATGGGTTCATCCACCCATTCGTCTGATAAATAACCGAGCATACAACATAATGATGAGAAGATTTGGTTTCCCTTTTCTAAAAACATGGAGGAATGGGAAGGGGGATTTTTCTTGGGAAATTGGGCATCCCATGGGAGGAAAATCTCAAAACTTTGTGCTCTCTGGGGAAAATAAATATTATGTTACATCTCTGTTAGAAATTCAATGGTGAGGGGAGCGCGGGATTCGACTCTGGATATTTGCATGATTTGATCAATGGCCTCGGGTGTGATAGAGAAAAGATTTTTTCTAGATGATGAAACTATGTCTCTCTGATCGGGGAGGTAATGCGCCTCACATTTGAGGGCGAATTCAAGAAAATGGTGGATTTGGGAAAAAGATACAGTGGAATATTGTACTCCTAGAGCTCAATATCGTCACTTTGATCCAGGAAAGTATCTTTAAACCATGACTGTAATTCGGCGAAATCGAATTTGCACCTAGTCTCTGAGATCAAGTAATCTTTGTCATCTAGGGGGATCCTGTCAAGATCGACAGGAGGTGGAAGGAATGGATTTTCCTCAACCTTTGATCTTTTAGATTTTGGTGCCATCGATTCAACAGGTACCTGCAAACTGAAACAAAAAAGTTAGTAGGTAATGGGTATGACTGCGTCATTGACTGAAATGATGAGGAAAATCAGATTCTGGTGTGCGGAGAGTGTGAGCATTGTGCAAATGGTGGAAACAAAGTTAAATTTGGGTGAATGGGTATCAGTTGGGTGTGGGGGATAGGTCGGAAAACTAACAGATATGTTATCCTGTATTAAATGGCCAACGAGTTACTTGAGGTATGAAGTGGAAGGTAAAGGACAGATGATGGATGTGTCAGGATGACATGGAGGGTGATGACTGGAAGATATGCGAAAGGGATGTGACGTGTGATAGGTCAATGGATGGGAATACATTGGTAGAGAAATGAGACCAGAGTTACAACAGGAGATAGTGGGACATGACGTCATGAGGTGGCAGTGGTATAGGAATGTTGGTATGGAAGTATGTCGTAGGGGGCGATAGGCAATAAATGGTTTGGAGCGGTCGGGGTCTGACATAATGGATTGGTGACATGCTAGGATGGGGCCCTCTAGGTAAACCACCCATATCGGACCCCCCCCACCATTAAAGGTAGAACCGTCGGGGGGGTCTATAAACTCTTGTCGGTCATAATATCATGTGTGTTTTACTGGAGGAAGAACTTGCTAGTCTAGGCCCTATCCTGCCTACCTACATATTTATCCCATATTAGACTGTTGGGCCAAAAATTCCTCTACCCTAGGGATATTTGAACAAGTTTAAACAATTTGGTCAAATTTATTCACTAACTAACCTATCTACTTGGCTAAGATTAAAAAGTTTAGCCAAGTCTTATTCACTAAGCCTATAAACATAAATTTAAAAGACCTGGCCATGATTAAACTGTATGGATAAAGTCATTGTTATTGCATGGGGATTTTATCCATTTTCTTTTATGCTCTCTTTTATTCTTTTTCTTTTCTTTCTTTCTTTTTCTTTTCTTTTCTTTCTTTTTTTTTTTTTTTTTTTTTTCTTTTCTTTCTTTTTGAAATTAATTTGCAAGAATGAAATATTCCAATAAAATACATCGAGAGTAAAATATCCAGTCCTGCAGTTGATCCTATGAAATAGGGATCAGGAGTAAAAATATCCAGTCACCAGTTGATCCTATGAAATATAGGGTTATAACAGTTTGCTTTGAACCACTTGGTTGTTCTTTATTATTACTCATGTTATTTAGATATTGTGCTTGTGCATATGCCTCATCAAATGTAGTAGGTTTAAATAACATCATTTTTTTTTGTAAATGACTATGTACAACACCTAGATACTTGAGGAGTTCATTCAAGTTATTGGGAAATATACCCACCATGATCACCATTTTCTAAACTTCATGGTATACTCTTGCACACTTTTCCCTTCCTTCTATCAAAAGTAATGCCAATGGATCGATTGGTCCTCTTCATACCCAATAGGGTAGAACTCAGACTTAATGAGGGTTTTAAACATATCCGAGTTAGTTACTAGGGATAAGTCTCTAGCCTAAGCATCTCTATGTGACTTTCCTAGCAATTTTGGGCATGGTCCTCTAACTTTAAATAGGAAAATGATTTTTTTTTCTCTTATGCTATGTTATGAACACTGAAGTAAAATTGTAATTATTGCAACCACTTATTCAACTTAACAACACCAATCTCACTTTGGTAGGGCCTTATGTCAACTTTCACTTCCACTTTAAACAATAATTGGGAAGAACAGATGGCACTACAACAACTTCTTTTTTTCTCTTTCCATTTTTTCAACTCTTTTTTTGGTTCTTTTTTATCTCTAGATTTATCATCCGATGTAGCTTCTGAGTTAGAACCACCAAATTCTCCAAAAGGTCCAAACTTGTTCTCTAACATTGCCACGAGGATGGCCATGTTGCTAGAGATGTCAATGACCTATTCTTCTAGCTTTAAAAATATATTTTTTGACTCATTTGATGTATTTTTTTTGTATTTGTCTACCATGGATAATCTTTTCATAATTTACATGAATTCCTAGATCTTGAAACTTCCTACAAAAACCCTAAATAAAGTTTCTCTAATACCAATATGAATTGTAAACTATTGTGGATATTCCACTATAATAGTTTATCACAACAGATCTTACAAGTTTTTGTTGAAATTTTGGTATGCTTGTTTAAGCATAGACAATGTCACATCATTGTCACCCAACCATAGGCATTCACATATGCCACCCCTGAGCACACTAACCTTTACTTACAATAATTCTGGCAAGCCTACTTTAGAACCAATAGATAAAACCTAGCTGCTAACTATAGCAACAACTCAAGACAGGTAGAGTTCTCCTTCTCCAATGGTATCGCACAAGAGAGAGAGTCTCCATATCCAAAAAAGTGTCATACACAATTGCAGCAGCTACAACTGCACTACTCTCTCAACCTTGCATCATACTTAGCAAGAATATCACCAAGAGTTTCACCAAGATAATCACCAATAGAATCAATTGATAGCACTAGAGAGAGACCATGACCAAGAGATGACTATACGCCCTTATTCCTCCTTGCAGCTGTAGCTGCATCTCTCCACAAGTCTTGTGCTTTGACTGGGTATCTAAATGAGCTAAAGTTTCCTCTATTTATATTAATTTGTCCAGTGGCTTTTCTGGTTGGGTCGACCTGACTTTCTAGTAATTATATTTTTTGTTTATCATTTTCCTGTGGAAGATAATATTATAATATTATTTATTCTGCTACGTCGACTTGTCTTCTAGGGTTTCCACACATCTGTTTAATGATTCAATTACTTCCATAATATTCTATTCTAAGTCATAGGTTACACATGGAGGTTAATACCTTCTGCAGCTACCAAAACATTAACAATTTTACAATATTTTAATATGTAGTGCTTTACTTAAGATTCAAATTAAATTTTTCTTTCTCAATGCATGAAAATATTGAGATAATTGAAACTAAAATAAAATAAGCTAAGTGAATAACACACCATCCACACAATAAACACAAGATGTACCTTGGGAAAACCTAGTACGAGAAAATTGTAGTTAGAAAATGAGGCCTATACTCTCTTTTCTTTTTAGTTTCGAAATGAAAATACAGATAAAGGGGCACTCACAATATAGTTGTCATGCAGTCTAGCTATTTGGATCTTCTACTTCCTCTATTCTGCTACAATATCCCACTTCTAGATTCTTTATTCAACAATGGTTTAATACACAATACAATAAGAATGGAAACCCTTCCTATCATAGTGGCCTAGTATTTAACATGGCCTGATAACCATCTAGGGTTTGGTTTAGGGTTTTTTCATGCCTCAATCCCCAATTAATGTTAGCGTTTTGGACCCTTTAGAATATTCTTGAAAGTCCATACATGACTAGCTGCACATGTGTGAGTAATGTGTGCTCACATGGCATCCACTTAGTACCAAAGTGGTCAGCATGACATATGAACTTGAGGGACACATAACTTATGTGTACAAACTCCAATTGAGATTATATTCACACTATTGGAAAGCTCTCAATGTGTCGAACAACGATGAGAGGATGACAAGGTCTTTTGCAAATTTTTGACCCCCCAAAACAACTTTTTAAGGCCTCAAATGAGGTCCAAAGGGTTCTAGACTCCAAATAATCAAAGTAGTACCTGCCCCTAAAGTGAACCCTATGAGCCAATAGTTCCAACTTTTCCACCCATAGTACCACAATAGATGGCGGAATATATAATGATCCATTTTCGATCATTATTTAGGTTCCTTGATTGCAACATACCTCATCAATATCAAAATTGGATATCAAAGCCTCATCAATCTCCCTTTTCACTATCTCTAGTGACCCTAATGAACATAAATTAGAATATCTTCAATGCATGGCATAAAATGACATGAATATCTATCCTAATTCTGTGAAATTTTATATAAAGATATATTTCTAGAAGCACGTGATGGTTGCTATTACTAGATGTGCTTGTACAATAATTTGTAAAATTGACCACATAACCTATTGAAGTTCCAAATTGAAAATTCTTCTAAAAATTAATCACATAACCTATTGAAGTTTCACATTGAAAATTTTTCTAGTGTATTTATCTCTAATCTTCTTCTAAATTATATTAGACTTTAAATTATTTTATTCAATTTTTTTATAAAATTTATTTTGTTGTGAAGAACATCGTTCTCTTGTATTAAAAACTTGTTTTTTCAAACCATTATACTTTTTTATTACTATTCCATATTCAAGCCCAATACAATACATTTATATAGGTTTTGTAAGATCCATCTTATTCCAAACTTAGAGAGAGATTGAGAGAATATCCCAAATCTCTCTAAAAAACCCAAACCAATTCTAAAGTAAGCATTAATTCTAACAACCTCCCTTACATCATGAAGAATAATACTAAAATCGAATAGACATATGATCTACGTTTGGTATAGTCTTCATCAACATCTCGATCCACTTATGAAATCTCATAGACAACGCTCTTTCTCACAACCATTCATTCAAGCTACCACTTGATTCATTGAAGACTCAATTGCTTATGACCATCAATTCCGTACCTGTAATGATTAACAAGTCTTGACATACTTCCATCTTTCAAAGTATGTGTCTTGTTGTATTTTCCAAAAAAAAAAGTTTGATACTCAATCATTATATTGACATTGAATGTATCCAACAGTCAATCTTACAGATGACCATTTTTACAAACACACAATGATCACATACTATACACATGCCATTGTTCTTGGGTTACCAAATACTCCAAGAACCATAAGTTGTAATAGACTATACACATAACCAAACTGGTGACGTGTTTTTGTGGCACTGTATACATCAAGAACCACCAGCTTAAGTTAAGTTACCCTATTCTATGAGTGGCTCTTCATAATTCATTTCAATTGTTTTACAAATAAAAATAATGCTAATATATTTAACACAATCCCTTTCCTTAAAATTTAATATAACTATTTTCTCTATTCTTAAAGAAATCCATTCAAAAAACATAAATAAGACTTTTGTGCCCATGGGTTGCACATTTTCCTTTCTTTCTGTTCACTAATAATCTTAGATTTCACAACTTCTCCATGAGGACTGAAATCCTCGTGCAAGCCCCCATCCTCGGTGGACCATGCAATCCCTCCAACGAAGCATCAAAACTCAACATTTGTTCTTGAATATACATATAACATGCTTGTGAACTTAGAATAATATGCTATTATGCAATAATGATGTTATGTTAATTGAGTATGACTAATGATGGATTATGTATTCAGGAAAAATGATATAGCATGGTTAAAATTGTGGATGTTTCTACTACTTATATCGATGTAAGAGCCATGAGGGTGGTGGGAATGGTGATCAAAAGGATGGAGGTGGAAGCCTGTAATATTATACAAATACCAATTGATCAGGTAGAATCAAGTAGGTTGATAAAAACCATGCAAGTATGCATTTGATTGCTTCCAATGTTGAAGGGAATTGAGGTAAGAATTCCCTTAGTTAATTTTTCAATATTTAAATTTATATGTAACTACCCAAAGCCTAGAGTGTGTAAATATTGTTGATTCTAGAATGCATTTAAATAAAATTTAGTCGCATATTCTGTTATGATTGGTTATGGGATCATAACCAGGTTAATTCAGGAGACATAATCATGCAATGAATACCCATATGGATTGTCATATGTTAGACCATGATATGGTTGGATATGGAAGGAATATAGTGCTATGTGAGTGATCAATGGTTTCCCTTTATAACTGATGTTTGGACTGCAACCTATTTTCTGACACTGAAGAGGACTTAGGAATTATATTTCCTTGTGTTGTGTATGGGTTGAAGAGGAAGGTATCCAAATAGTCAGGAAGTATTGGGAAGAGCTCGAATGATGTGTTGAGGCACTGGCCAGACCTTGCAATTCATCATGGTTGAGTGCATGACATAGTTATGTGGTATTATGTAGTCAATGCAGGGATGCATTATGTAGATGTGGCCATGGGTATTGGCACCTTGATTTTGTTATTTTATTGGTAATTATTTTTTACATTATAACAATCAGGTGGTGATGAAAACACATAAGCATGGATAAGTATACTATATTTAATATGAATACTCGATGAAGTAGATTGAATTGTTGTTGTTACAATTCTGAGATCCGTTTTTGGAGTTGTTTAAAATGTTACAAGTGTATTAAAGTAATTATTGAATGCATTTTGGTAAATCCATGTATATATTATATTGCATAGAAAAAATTATGCTAACAACTAAAATGATGTGAGTATTTCTAACTCGTGAAGTTGAGAACACTTCAAGAGCTATTATATATTGCAACACGAAAGTTGCAGGTTAAAGTAGTTATATGATGATAAATTACAGAAAAGCTTTATTAAGGGGATAGAGTAATAAAAATATTTGTGGATAGAAGAAATAAAATATTGGTTGATAATACATGTGTACAGGATGATGCACTCATTCTAATTAATATTTGGATTAATGGAAGTGAATGAATTGTTGTTGTAAACAATTTTGAGATCACTTTGTGAATTTTTGAAATTGTTACCATGAAAATATACATATGCATGATACTAACAACTTGTTTGGTTGAGTGAAGACTGAGGAAAATTCCAGGTGGAGTGGTATTGGGTTTGGAAATAATGTAATCGAATAAGGAATATTATTCTCTACTATTGGAAGAGCCAAACTTTATGAGCAAAATCTCATGTTTGGAAATTTTGTTTTTCTGTATAAAACAATTTTGGAAATTGGAATTTAAAAATTACAAAAAAAAATATTTGGGTACGTGTAAATTGAGGAAATTATAGGTATAATGGTCCTATATATGGAAGTGACATAATCCATATGGAATAATGATATCTAGAGCTGTAGAGCCAAACATTATGAGCAAAATATTCATGCTTGGGAATTTTATTTTCCTGTATAAAATAGATTTCAGAAATTAATAGTTACAATTTGTTATGTTATGCTAACAATTTGTGTGGTTGAATGAAAGGCTGAGGAAATTATAGAGAGAATGGTCTTGGATATGGAAAGTATGTAATCCCATACACAATACAATTTCTTGTTTCTATAAGAGCCAATAATTATTAGAAAAATCCTCATGCCCGAGAAATTTTATCTCTTGTATATAAACATATTTGAGAAATTAAAAAAATGTTATGATATGCTAACAATTGGTTTGTCTGATTTAAGGTTGAGAAAATTGTTATAATAATGGTATTGGGTGACGCCTGCAACTGCAAGAGACAAACAAATTATGATCATGAAGCTCAAGCCTGGAAAATTTTGTTTTCCTATATAAAACAGATTTGACATTTATGATTGAAAATTGCTATAATGATATCTCATGATGACTGTAAGTTTGCAATATAGATAATATGTTAGATATGGAAGATATAAGATTGGGAAAATATCACTAGACGAAAATCAATCTCAATGATGAAGGCATAGAATGAAGAAATTCCAATGGACTTCTTTTAGTTGGAGTTCCTGGAGATGCAGCTTTGAAATTTCATGGCTGAGTGCATCAGAGCTCTGGAGATAAGTGGAACATCCTAAGGGACTTTATGGAAGAAAAGGGGTTCATTTATTTTGTTTGTGAAGGATAATAGGGAAGGAAAGATTGCAGGTTGGAACTGCTGCCAGAAATATAAATTATGAAGATCATTATGCATGCTTTGGGTCGGCATACCTATGTATGGATGTTTTATTTTAGTCTACAATGCCTATGTATATAAGTAATTGACTAGATTTTTTGTGTAGATTAAAGGCCAGAGTGCCCATAATTGTAAGAACAATGGTATGGTGTTGTGCACTAATGATAGTGCCAAAATAAGGGAAGGGGATGTAACACCCTAGGTTTGATCCCTATAAATTAGAATGTATTCTGTAATTGTGACTTAGGCTAGTGAGTTGATAAAGTTGGAAAGGGGTTGGAGTGCCTAGAAATGTAATATATATATATATATATATATATATATATACACACACACACACACACACACACATCATTGGTTGTAAGATGGACAAGGACAAGAGATAGGGGGCTATGATTCCACGAGAGAGGGGGCTAAAGGGGCTAAGTATTTTTATTATATTTTATTTACCCATTTTGGTTTTAATTGAGAAAAGTGGTTACAAAAGCTTCTTGGGGAGGCCGTGGGGTTCTTGGTTCTTGTAATTATATAAACCCTAGATGTGAGTGTTAGAATATAGAAGATCGTGTGCTTGTTTTACCATTGACGATACCTTCTTTACCCAACCATAGGCCGAAGCCTTCCTCCAAGCACCTTAACCTTGACTAAGAATTCCTCCGGAAGCAAACCCTAGGCTAGATAGCCAAACAAAGAGTAGCGCATCAATCCCCAAGGATAGCGCATAACAAAAAGCTGATCAGATAGTCCAAACCCTAGCCAAGACATATCTAAGCCAAAACTGAGATCTTGTTGTTGCTGCAACTGCACCAGCTCTTCCTCCAAACCTGCGCACAAGACTACAACTGCAGTGCGCACCAAACTGCAGAACTACAATTCTGAGATGCTGCAAATGAGAACTGGCACCCTGTATTTATAGTAATCCTGTCAGTTTTGTTGGGGCCGACTTCTCCTTCTGGGTATGTGTCTGTTCAATATATTATTATTATTTCTAGTCAACTTCTTCTCTTGGAGGCTAATAGCCTAATATAAATTATCTTCTTGAGTCAACAAGGCTTCTAGGGTTATTAGCCAACTCATTAGGGTTTCTCTTGCTTCCCGGAGTCTTCTATTATCATCAGGTTCACACGTGGGGTTAAATACCTCCCCCAACTACCATAATATTAACACTCCCTCCTAGCTAGAGAGGTATTTACAGGTAATGTACTTGAGCACAAAATATACCATTTACCCAGTAGCATCAATATAGTCATTTAGACTATTTCATGACTAGATCATGAGATTCACCATCATCATCAGCTGCATCATCTCTCGAAACCATACTTCATATGAGTAGTTAGATATGATGTTGGATATGTCACTCTCACCATAGAGTGATACAAGAGGAGTAAAAGCTATGAACTATTTTCCATCTGGAAAATCTTTGTTCATCATTCATTTGAATGATCATTATCTCCAATAAACTGTTGATAGTCTTCAAGGCAATTAGAACGAGGATAGAACACACCTGTGTCTATTCATAGTAGTACATAACTACAATACAGTGGTTCACTACCACATCAAGTAATACATAAGTACTTGATCAACAATGTATGGTTGCGAACAGTGAAACATATTCACCACAGTAGTCCTCATCTACTGTCATATAATCTTCATAACAAACATCTGAGAGCATCCTGCATAGAAACAAGGTTATGCTAGAAACTATATCATCTGGGCCAATCTGTCACTCACATCTGTGAGATCTGAAAGAATGTTTTCCACCACAGTAGTCTTCATCTGCATAGAAACAATGTTATGATAAAAACTGAATTATCTGGGCTAGTCTTTCACTCATGTCTGTGAGATCTGAAAGAGCGTCTGCCCTCAGTATAGAATATCAACAATAATCATCTGGGCCAATATTTCACTCAAGTTTGTGACAGTTGAAAGAATGTTTGACCTTAATATAGAATATCAACAATGGGCTATCTGCCCCATTCTTCTCAACCAAGGAAGAAGGATTATTTCTGATTTCTGAGCCTGGACCATTTCTCACCCTGGGCCATTCCTTCGGACAGACACTAAACAAAGTGTAACCTGGAGAGAATGAGTCTTCCCTCAAGAAATGTTTGGACCATTCCTCCGACACTAAACAAAGTGTAACCTGGAGAGAATGAGTCTGCCCTAAGGAATGACTATCCTCGACTATTCCCCACCCTATGCCATTCTTCTGACACTAAACAAAGTGTAACCTGGAGAGAATGAGTTTTCCCTCGAGAAATAACTATCCCTAATTGTTGAGCCTGGACTATTCCCCATCCTGGGCCATTCCTCTGACACTAAACAAAGTGTAACCTGGAGAGAATGAGTCCACCCTTGAGGAATAACTGTCTGGACCATTCCCCACCCTGGGCCATTCCTCCAACACTAAAGTGTAACCTGGAGAGAATTTATAACCCTCAAGGAATGTATGTCCTGCATAAGCCTCCAAAATGAACGATTCTTCAAAACTGCTCACATCTGTGAAGTTCAAAAGAATGACTACCCGACGAGGCAGACCATTCTACTTGACCACTACTCAGAGTGACTGCTAAGAAGAATGACTATCCTAGACCACTCCCCATAATGGGAAGTCATTGTCTATGATACATCAACAATCAGTCTACCCCCCATGTTAGCTACAATGGGAATTCACTATCCGTCAGAAATCTCAATCCACTTTCCGAACAAGAAAGCATCTGTCCAATCTGGACTATTTTCCAATTACAAAGATAAATGATATTTTCAATGCTCCCTCCTAGCTAGAGAGTTATTTCAATCACAAAAATAAATGTTTGCGTACCTTATTCTAGTTTGGAGAGTCTTCTTTTCCATCTAAGAGAGTCATTTCCATGAGCTCTAGCTTGATTATGCAAGTTCTTTCATCTTGAATAGAGACTTTACCAAAATGTATCCTTATCTGCTCATCTGTGGAGATATGTATTGGAGAATCACTTTCTCCTTTCTGGACTTCATCATGGATAATGTGATGCTAGTACTTTAGTCTAGAACATTGTGAAGGCTTCATGTAGATCTGAACAATAGAGTATATCATAGTTGGAGAACTGGAACATATCCATGTGGTACTTCTTCTGTCATCATGAGATCTGATCTTCTGAGTAGTCATCTTCATGTTATAGGAAATCTTCACCACGCTTCTGTTGTGCACTGGAGGTTCTCCACCAAGTTGTCTTCTTCTTGTCTGCATAGAAGAGTCTCTTTTTGGTATGTATCAAAGTATTGAGATTTCTCTTTATACTTTCTTTACTCAATTTCTCTGGAGAACATTCTTTGCATTCATCTGATGTAGAATTCTGACTCATGGATGTTTGCGGATGATATAATGACTTATATAGAGATAAGTCTGGTGTAATGGAACAATCAATCATCATAGTCTCATCCCTCCATCTGAGAGAACCTCTGGTTCTAGATCTCGCAATGCTTTTATTCATAAATCGTCCGTACACTATTCTTCATCACGACTTTCAGTTCTTCTGCTTGATTGATTTCATATCAGGCTTGGTAATCTTGTGATTATTGATGTAATGACTGGTTGTTCCGGATTTGTCTTTCTTTCTTGGAATATTCATGTTCTTCTTCATGTTTTTCTTTAGCTCTTGGTTCCATGGAGTTTCTTATAGATTCCATGCCCTAGAGATTCCACTTCTTATGTTCATCATCAATTCACGGATCTGGATGGACAACCAGGAATACTTTAAGGCTTCTCTTCAAAAAGGTCTTCTTCTACAGTTGAGCTGAACATGTACTGTCTTTTCATGGATGCTACCATGGATATATATATTTTCCATC
>SNQJ01S0025270.1:94631-110141 GCA_010110895.2 Picea sitchensis
ACACACACACACACACACACACACACATATATATATATATATATGTGTGTGTGTGTGTGTGTGTGTGTGTATGTATCAATTGATTTACAATCATCCATGGATTTTTTCTAATAGGTGCTACTATACAAACAAGGGACATTTGAACATTTGATTGACACTAGATTAAGTATGGGTTATGGGTATATGTTGGAGTATTAAAGGTTAATTGAACTATATCTAAGTAGCTATGTTGTTTTACTTCCCTTATTTTATAATTATTGGAACAACAAGAAACATTTAATTATATCTATTCTTTTTCATGGCATATAAAACTCATAGGAAACAAAGTNATATGAACCATGGTTTTGAAATAATGTGTATTATTTATGAAGAAATTGCTTATGTGGTACACTTTTTGATTCACATAATCATGCACATTATACTATAAATATAGATATAATAATTACACATTATTTCTAGCTTTGTAGATAGAACATTAAGAGGTGTACCTTCAAACTCAAGAAAATCAACAAAACATTCTAAATAACCTAAGTACAATATTCTGTGAAAATGATGAAGAAATAAGGAATGCAAGCAACTCAAACAATGAGAATGGTTAGAGTGATACATGATGATCATTGAAATTGAGTTTTATTACAAGTTGATGTTTTGGATTATTTGTCTATGAAAATTAGACATGTTGCTTAATGTGGACATTTTGTTCCAATTAGATGATGACATGCTACGAATAATTGTAACAATGATTTATTAACATTTTGAATATCGTGGAATTTTATGTTGTCCCATTTTGTATAATGGAAGATCTCTTATTCTTATATAATAAAATGAATTTCTTATTCCATTCCATTATTTAATAGTTCAAAATTTTATATTGTGATTAAATATATGGATAATTTACATTGTTACAGTGAACAAAGGTGTAATCAGCTGGTATATTTGTTTAAATTCTACAACTTATTAATGAAATGATTATATCCGAACAAAATAATTAAATTATAAAAATATCATATTGTTATAAAAATATCATATTTTTTTATGATTAATTGATATTTTGTTAAAAAAAAGAAGTTGCATTTGCATACCAACAACGTGGAAATATTCAACATTGAAACATATCGCTACATTGTTTTTATTTGAAATCAATGGTGTTGCTCATACCTACTTACAGATCGATGCATTTAAATGAGCATCACACACTGATGTGAGAAAGTTGTAATAAGAGCACTAGTGCTCCTAACAAAAATGAAAGAACTACATCCTTCAACAATACCTTTACCACTTCCATTACTATTATAGTTATCTTTAACTAAACTTGTAGTGTGCAAAACGATATCTGCATCAATGATTTTACATATGTAATATGCACTAGGGTTTCATACATGCATACATATATGCACTAGTGCATATCAAGATGTAGTACACTAGTGAGTTTTATTGATATAACACTTTCATGATTTCAATATATAAAATATGCATTGGGGCTTCGAAAATATGTGTTTTACACACCATTACTTAGTATAAGTATTTTTGAGGCATTGGTCCATATCGTTTAGTAGCGTACCAATGCATGTTATATATAATTGACACACTAGCGCAACCTATCCATATAAGTGCATTGATTAAAAAAACCTTTGCTAGAACTTCTAGTCGCCCATAATTTTTAGTTATGGTGGAAATATGTTAAAACCTCGACTACCAATTGTGAAGTTTTTAATAGATTTTTTTTTTAATAATTTTCTCCAATCTTGTAACATTAAAAACCTTTGTTATAATGTGTTTCCCTTGTAGTACATGGTTTAGTAGGTTTTGGTAGGGGATGATATAAACCTTTATTTTTGTTATTGGGATTACTAATAGAGCAAAGTATTCACCCTCTAATAAACCAGGCTACATCTTGTTGCATTTTAGGCCAATACACATACCTTTGTAAGTTGGTAATTGTGTTCCCAACACCCAAATGCCTTACAACTTTTAAGATGTGAGCCTCTATGATAAGCTAAAATATTTCACCTTTATGAACACGAAGATTTCCTACCTCGTAGAGGAATCCATCTTGGAGATACTAGTCAGTCTTATTGGCACCTTATTCTACACAAACTTGGCCTTATAGCTATTGAAACACCTATTTAAAGTCTTCATATTTTATGTATGACTCTTACTATGCATCATGGGTGAAAGGATATATGTGCATAAGAGTTCCCAAAGCTATGATCTTGGATTTGGGTGGCCTTGAAAGCATATATTGTAATTTATTAGTGTTACCCTTCTTATATTTGATGATTAGATGAAATTGTTGTAAGAACTTCATCAACTTGTAGTGTTTGATTTTTTGAAGCTTACTTTGGGCTTGTAAACATTGTAGTGGTCTGTGATCAATATCGATGATGGTCTTCTTTGCCATCAAATAATTCTTCCATTTCTTAAATCTTGAACCATAGAATAAATTCCATTGTCATATGTAGCATAGTTTAAGACTCCACGATGAAACATTTCATAATGATGGCATATCATTTTACCTCCCTGCATCAAGATTGTTCCCATAGCATATCCATGTGCATCCATCTACACTTCTAAAGACATTTGCAAATTAGGAAACACAAGAATTGGTGCTTGATTGATATTTCGTTTTATCTCATCGAAAGCTTTCTGATGATTATTTTCCCACTAGAAACTCTTGCCACTGATTGTTTTGGCATGGAGTGGTGCAACCACAATTGAAAAGGATGCTATCAAATTTTTTAAGTATTGTGCCACCCCAATAAAAATCCTAAATTCCATGACATTAATAGGGTTTATTCACTTGAGGATGTTCTCCATATTCATGAGATATATCTTGAGTTCCCCTCCACAAATCATATACCTCAAATACACCAATGAATGCTAAAAACGTTCACATTTCTTAAGTTTTGTCAATATTTGATGCTTTTTCAAGTCTCTAACACTTGCATGAGATGTGAGATATTCTCTTCCCAGGTAAAGCTATAAACCAATATATCATATAAGTACATTACTACACATGAATATAGAGATTGACGTAATACATAATTCATTAAACACGTAAATGTAATTGGTGCATTATATAAACCAAAAGGGATTACCAACCATTCATAAAACCCTGGCTTGTATTGAAGGTGGTATTCTAGGTGTTTTTTTCTTTAACTCGAACCTGATGATATCCCATTTCGAGATCCAACTTAGTGAATTACTTGGTATACTACAACTTATCTAGCAGGTCATGATCATGGGAAACAAGTATCGATTCCTAAGGGTGATATTATTCAAATCTCTATAGTGGGTACACATTCTCCAAGTCCCATCCTTCTTGAGTACTACGATGATAGAAAACCCTCAAGGTGAGGTGCTTGGTCAAGTTACCGCCTACTCCAATCATTGTTGTAATTGTCTTCACTTCATATGATTCTAAGATGGATAGTCTATAATGCCCAATGTTTGACAATGGAGAATCAGGAAACAACTGTATCTTGGGCTTGAATTTCCTCTTAGGTAGTAACCCTTTAGGCCCCTGAAACACTTCTTTGTACGCCTGCAAAATATATTTCAACTAAATTTTTTCTCTTTAGCAATGATCCCTCTAGAGATTCCTTTACTTTTATCGATTCATTTCTCGATTGATTCTCTCTAAAGAGGAGTAATACAAACTTCCTATTTGAATAGATCATTTTCTTGTCTTGGTTAGCACTTACCAGATAGATCTTAGATTTACCTTTGTGTGCATTCATGATGAGGGACTTCCCATCCTTGATCAAGCGATACTAGTTTTCTTTCCTCATGAAGATTGTGTCCCTCATGTACATGCATAAGCTTCCAAACACTACACCACACACATCAGGTGGTATCACATATAACTCCACTTCATCAATATAGTTTTCACTTATCTAATTTTTTATCTTACACTACTTATTGACCCTAATCTCTACATCATTATTTACTCATCCCAATGGATATGGGTGACGATGGTTATGAACTTCCAATCGAAGCTTGTTGACTAGATCTTCTATTATTAGATTGGGTTGTGAACCAAAATCAAATAGAGCATCCACCTTTGTCTTATTAACCTGGATATTAATATTGAAGAGTTTAGTAAATCTCCTCTTCTTCCTTGGAATGGAGGCTAGTCAGATTCACCTCCTTCTACATTGTACTGCAGATAATATTTTCATCTACATTGTATAATTGGGTTTCTCTCTACTTGGATTCTTGAATCCATGGATAACATGTTCTTCTTGAAATCATTCTTGTGGTTCTTTGGATTTATCTTGGGATATATTCCAACACTTATATTTTGTGTGACCATTGATATTACAATAGGTATAGTGGTTATTTGGATCCTTGTAGATACAGCTACCATCTTCTTTTCCTTTCCTTTCCACTTCTTATTTCTCTCCTTGGAAACATCTTGGTGGTTTGTGTTATCGCTCTGTAAATTCCCATAGGTTGTTTATATGTAGAAGAAACTTACTAGAGTTAAATTTATCCAACCACTTCCAAACTAGGATCTAGCCCTTCCATTTTCAGAGAGGAATCTATCTGTAAAATTTAACTTTGTTTTGGATTTCAAATGTTAGGCTAGTTAAATAAATGAGACTGTGTTGTTTGTTTTATAAAAATGGTCGAAATATTGCTTACGCATCCATTGGGCTATGGGGTCTATTTTATAAAGTTCGAGATCAACAAACATATTTTACAAGGTGCTTTCACAAGGCAAGATAATGCAACTGTTAGATCCTTTAGAAATTAAATGATGGACAACAGAAAACGTGAGATAATCAATTATAACCAAGAAGCATTTAAGAATTTTTGAATCATCATATCAAAAGAGAAACATTTAGATCTTTAAAATCCAGTAACAGAGTATACAAAGATAAATTATGAAACTTAAACTTCTTTTAAACGATCAGATATAGAAAACAAAAATGATTACGAAGATAGGAAAAACCATTCAAATAAGAGAAGAAAACATCACCAGCAGCTAAAACGTAGGAATCCTGTGAAATGTCCTTTTATTACTGGTAGATCTTTGATAAACCCTTACAGTGCTTACATCTTGCTTGGGCATAAAGATAAGCCCTCAGTACTTTGAAGTTCGAAGTATTTATAACAAAAATTACAAACGACCCTGTCATTAATGATTAGGATGTGGAAGATTCTAAATCGAACTAACTAGATAACAAGATACAAAAATATGGGAACTGATGATGATCTGTTGTATCCTTCATGCTAAGTTTGGGGAAGGCTGTTGGTGAATCATTCATGTGAATTTGACTGCTTTGCATGCTAACTCGGATGGTACACCTCATCTCTCATTCGATCAAATTGCACAGATCCTCCCATCTTTGCTGACTGGGAATGGTGACTTTGATCAGTCTTCGATAGATTTCATCCATTTCTGTATATTTGGAAACATTTGTGACGCAGACCACACCCTATGCATCGACAAAGACCTCTGCACTGAGCTCCCGACCTTAAGGATCATTCTAACTATAAATTCGAGCCAGAGTGGGTCCTTCGATTCACCCCTGTAATTTTCCTTAAAATTGGCCCACAGGTCTATTCTGCTCCTCTCAGTCTCTAGGCCCGTTACTATTTTCTTCAAGACATAAGAATAGAAAAATCGGGTTTCGGGGTTTTCAAATTCTCGATGTCATGACCCTTTGGTTCTCGATCTCCCGATCTTCGTTTTCCCGATATACTATAATCTTCGATCAACCTCTGGGCTAGGCTCGTGGTCCACACGACCTCCTTTCACATGACCTCCGTCTTACCACCTTTCGGGATTTTGTGGTTTTTGATGTTGATATGTAGGTGACCTCTCGTCCTCCGGATTCCTGACTCTCTGAATCCTGATGTGACATCACTAGGATGCCATCCCACATGGAGCTCTCCTCCTTTCGGAAAAATCGGACTTCGCGATTCCAAGTTGCAAGTCCTCCTTGTCTCCCTGACTCGCGAAATGTCGATCCCCGACTTCCCTTAGATTTTTGACACGCGTCCCAAGTGGATGGATGGTCCAGATCAACCCTCAGGTTTTTCCAATTATATAAACCCAAACCACTTACCTATTGACGTGAGGAAGACATGTGTCACTTGAAATGCACTTCGAACTTTGAAGAAATCCAAGAGGAGAAACACCCACAATCCAAAAACCTGAAATCCAAATTAAATTGTGCCCTTTCGTTGAGGAAGGAAATGTGAATTTTGATCTTCAACTCCGGACTTCTGTCTAACTCTTAAACTTCGTGCAACATCATAATTTTGATCGCCTTAGGGCTGCTAATATGAAATTCAAATGCAATCTTGACCGTTGAAAATTGAACTTGTTTACTCGCTTGATTCGAGCCCACAATAGATCACTTTGAGTGTCACGCTTTGTGCTCATGGCTGATGCCTATGTAAACACAAACTTGGATGACATGTTGTGGGCTTGGGAAAACAGAAATGACCAGTAACTGAAGAAAAAGGTGATGAGTGTCCATCCTTAGAGAAAAATAGAAAATCTTCGGACTGAAACTTATTCAGGTAAGAAATCAAGGGAAACCAGGTCGCTTAAGCAAGAGGGAAGAAATGACTTTACCAATTGAAGCGAAAAATTTAAGACCTGTCTTGTGAAAGATAGGGAGAGACGAAGAAAGGATACAAACTTAGGTATTAATAACGAACATCTATGACCCCTAATGACTTTATGTGGTAACATTTTGGTTCTATAGGGGATGGCATGCTCCCTATGAGCTGCCAAGAACGCGTAGTTTCAATGCCTCAACTTTGGTTTATGGAGTCTCTTATTCAAAATAGAAATAAAAAGGAAGTGGTAATTAAAATGGTGGAACACTGATCACAACTTAAGAAAAATAACTTTTCATAAAGCGCCCATTTACAGGGCCACTAAAAACATCGGAATCGTCCAAGTTCTGGAAATTATTAGTGTTGTTTGAAAATAACTCAAAAATCTTGAAGGGACCAATCCATAAGGCTTCAAATTTACCATGTTTGCCTTTGTCTTGATTGGGGGCATCCCACTTGAGCACCAGATCCCCCAACTAAAAAGATTCCTCGATTTCCCTCTTCTCAAAGGCTTGTTTTATTTTATGTTGATGATCTTGTGCTTTATCCAACAACTTCTCCCTGGTCTTTTGTACTTCTACCAGTTGCAGTATCCTCCTGACCATGTCATCGGGTTCTCCTTGGTAGTCCTGGAGGAACTTTTCCACAGGTAAGGAAATTTGAGTAGGAAAAATAGCGTCAACACCATACACAAGGTGAAAATGGGAAATGCCAAGTGACCTCTTTGTGGTAATCCTATCATCCCATAAGGTGAATTTAAACTTTGAATTGCAGGTTTTCTTGTTGTCTTCTAACAGTTTTTTGAAGATCTTTATGAGGCTCTTGTTAGAGGAATCTACTAAACCATTTCCCTGAGGGTAGTAGGGAGTCGAATGTATTAATTTAATCTCATACTACTCACATAAATTAATAAATGGCTCAACTCTGAAAGAGGCATCTTGTCTGTAACAGTCCTACTTGCACATCCAAATCTGGACATGATATCTTCAAGGAATTTTATGATTACATTGTGTGAGACACTCCTTGTAGGGATGAATTCTATCCATTTGTTAAAATAATAGTCAAAATTCACCTATGCTCACCACTTAACGTCGGGTGGATATCTCCGATGAAGTCAAGATCCCACTGCTAAAAAGGTCGAGAAACCATTAGAGGTTTCAAAGGAAACGATTTGAGTTTCTTATGTCCATCAAAATTTTGACACTTTCCGCAATCTCTAACCTTCACACAGACATCAGAAAAAAGGATGGACCAGAAATACCCAGATCTGAGGAACTTATAAACCATGGTCCTTTGAAAATGATGTCCCCCACACGAGTTGTCATGGAAATCAACTATATACTTTTAGGCCTCTTGTGGACCTAGACATATCAAAAGGACTCCAAGGGGATCCTCCCAGTACAAAACATGATCAATGAGACAATATTTGATTGCTTTGAGTTTCAAATCTCTCACCTTTTTTTTGTCCAAAGCATCAGAAGGCCTCAACTTTTGCAACTAATATATGATGTCCTTATACTAGGTGCATTATGGTAAGCTGAGGATGATGTGAGAGGATTTACTAGAAATTTCAATTCGCTTATTTTTTGGGTGTGTGTTCATGAAATTAACCCCGAATGCCTTGCAATTCGATTCAACCAACAACCTGGCTAAAACCTAGCCTTTTACTAATTTAGTGGGCTTTATTTCTAGGTCCAACTCTAGAATTTTGGCAATCCATTTGCTTCTCTTCCCATCTAGATTAGGCTCGATCAAGATCTCTTTTACTGAGGCTGAGGGGACATATGCAATAATTTTTTAATGAAAAACATAGATTCTGAAAGACTTGAGGGCTTTCACCAAATCATATGCCTACTTCTCCATGATATCGTATCTCATCTCTGCATCCCTTGATGCTCTTCTGAAAAAGGAAATAGGCTACTCTAATCCCTCTGTATTTTTCTGTAGAAAAACAACAACTAATGTATCAGATGAGGCAAAAGAAAATATCAGAAATTCTTTAGAATAGTTAGGTCTAATGAGAATAGGTGCTTCATTCAAAGCCCTCTTGATTTGGTTAAAATAATTTCTGGACTCAACAATACACTTGACTTCATTCCCCTTTTTAAGCATGATTGTAATGTTCTTAACCAACTCAGTAAAATTAGAAACGAACCTCCTCAGGAAGTTGATTTTACGCAAGAAAGACTGAACCTCCTTCTTAGATCTAGGAAAAGATAAGGCTTGGATGGCCTCTACTCTAATTGGATCAATTTTCACCCCTTCAACTGACACAATATGCCCCAATAATTTTCCCTCTCCCATAGAAAACAAGGATTTCTTAGGATTGAGGGAGAGACCAAGCCTTCTACACTTCAATAAGACTTTCTTCAGATGATGAAAATTCTCTTTATCGGACCATGAGAATACTTTAATGTCATCCAGATAGATGATTTCAAATCTGTCTTTCTCCCCAATGAAGGCAATGTCCATGGCTCGCTGGAAGGTTGCTCCTGCATTCACCAATCCAAAGGGAATTTTATCATGCATTAATGTGCCCCAAGGAGGAGTGAAATATGTCTTCTCTCTATCTTCAGGTAGGATAGAAATATGATTGTATCCAGATAATCCATCAACCATAGATAGCCTAGATGAACTAGTCACTTTATGCAAAATGTGCTCCATCTTTGGCAAGGGGTAGTTGTCCTTTTTGGAGCTCCTGTTCAAATTTATGAAGTCTACACATAATCTGATTTCTCCATGTAATGCCCCATATCTTAACTTTTAGGGAGTTAGAACATTAATTGTTTACTCATCTTAGTAATTCAATTCTTAACATTTGTTTGGGATCAATTAGATTGGGATATATATTTGAGATATTTACATCTTGACTTAATTATGTGTTGCATGATATTATTTTTCGTTGTTATATACTCATGATGATGATAGATCTTTGGTTTGTTTAAACATGCAAGTTAAAATGTGGAAATTAGGTACATGGATACTAGTTAAAGTTATGATGTGAATGAATGACAGATGATAGGCATGATAAAAATAAACATGCATTTCTTAAATTGAACGTCAATACAGATATGGATCCTTATATGAAAATATTATGTATATGCATAGATATGTGTTATTGGTGGATTAACTTACAGGTTAATGAGCTATGTGATAGCCAAATGATTGTAGTGTTGAGGTGACTTGGATGTCATAGACATCAAGAAGATAGAATATGCTATATGTTGTACTTATTATTTAATCTATGAATCAAAATTTTGATATAATTTGTGGTGAGTGTGGTTTTGACAGGACACACAACTTGCCCAGAGTGGTTGTTTGATGAAGTGACTCTAAGAATAGTAGTTGCATAGTATGGCTTGATGTAGGGTGTTGACCCTAGTTCTATGAGGAGGGGTGGAGGTATTTCCCACCGTTTATCCTCTAAAACCTAGAGTTGTGGGAGGGTTGTGTGAAGTCACGCTCCCCTAGACATGTGATGGTGACTGCTAGTTTATTGTTGGGGAATCTTGGTCGAGATGTATGACACTTTCTCTTATGGTTTCTATCTAGAGTTAGGTCAATATAGTTGATTCTCCAACTTAGTCCAACAGAGGAAAGGATAGGATGGAAGATGGAAGTAGGTTAGGAAGCAAGGATGCTTTGATGTTAGTTGAGAATACTGATTGAGGATTGGAGATGCCACTATTGTTTACTCACTTGGTTCCTACATGTTTAAAACCCTCTTTTGATTTTATGTTGATATTTTAAGTGTGATAATGAGTTATTGATGAATAAGTGTAATTTGGTTCATTAAGATTATTAAATGATGCATTACTTGATCTGTTGTCCTACATGTCTTGGTGTGATCATATATGAACTATGCACTAGAGGCCATGGTTTTTTATCGTTAGTACATGCATGAGATATGTGTCCTGTAGCTACACACACATACCCTACACATGTACACTAGTACAATTAATTAATCTATTAATTATTTAAGTAGATTACTAACTATTTAATTGAATGTTTATTGATGATATAAATTATATTGCATACAAAATATCTAGAAGCATTAAATACCTTCTTGAATTTGATTGATGGTTGATATGATGAATTAAATGAGCATGGTGGGTTGTCATGTACATTTTGGGGAAAATTGTCAAATTGTATTTATTAGCTAGCATGAGAAGAAAGACTTTGCATTTTATTTATTGTTGTTTAATGCAAGTCATCTATATTTTAGTTTTATTTTAATATTTTCCAAAAAATCTAAATAAGGGAGGTTGATGGATTATAATGAGGGTGGTTGAGGAGACTTGGGGAAGGGTGTATGGAAACTTGATAAATAGGGAGAAGAAGTGGTGAGGAAGGGCATTGGGAGGTTTGGGCATGATGAGAGGTTGTGAAATCTTTAGAAGATATATTTCTTATGATGGTTTTCCTTGAGCATTTGTGCTTTGTTGTTCTTGGAGTCACGGGCACAGAGGACTGAGAAACCAAAAGGTTTCTTGGATCTAGGAAGTCGGCTAGACTCCTAGCTGGTTGGGAGGATTCTGTTGTTTCACCCTGGGAAAGTGGGAAAAGAATACTTGGAAGCGCCTAGGACTACATTACAACTGATGAGCTTCAACAAACTAAGGAGGAGGTATTTTTCGGTGGTATTTTGTTATTAGTATTTTGGATATACTTATATTTTAAGTTCTAAATATTAGATTTAACCTATTACTTATTTCATCATGTTATTTAGATTTATCATTGAGAAAATGTAGAAGATTTGCGGAAATGAAAATCAATGAAATAATGCTAAAACAAAGTTGTTATTGTGTATGTATTTAATAAATGATTAGTTGTATAGAATCCTATATGGGTGTTAAACTCCATTATTCTTCCTCACATGGACCAAATTAGCCACCCATTCTGAAAACCTCAATGGGATGATGATTTGACCATCCAACAACTTTTTCACTTCACTTTCCATAATAGGCAGCAACATGGGGTTTATTTGTCTAAGTTTTTGCTTGAAATTTTTGGCCTCTTCTTTCAAAGGGATTTTGTGTTCCATGATGTCTTTTTCATATGTTCTTAAGTGTTCATGTTTCCAATCAAAAACATCATCAAACTCCCTGAAAATATTGACATACTCAACCCTTTGCTCGCTTGAAAGACTGCTAAACAATTTGGCATACCTGGGATCCTCCTCTATTCCTAGATTGTAGTCAGTCACATCAACATCTTCAATTGAACCTTTAACCCTTACAACAACATCATTTTTGTCAAACAATATTTCGAAGGGGACATGTCCCTTTGGAATATGGTTACTTGGCAACTAAACAATATGATGGTCAACAATTTTATTAAGAAAAACATCAACATGAGGGCTTTCTTCAGAATCCTTATCTTGATCAATATGAAAATCAAAAAATTCATCCACAATCTCAAGAAATGTTTTTATCTCAATATCATCCTCGAAGACCTTCCAATGCTTGACATTATCAAGAATAGAGGGTCTGTATTTTACTTCCACCTCATATTTGAGTTTTGGGGGGAAAGGGACCCTGAAATTACTTACCAAGGCAACCAATCAATCTGCCATATAACTTTCATCTCTTGGAAAAAATGATATATTAAAAGACAAGAAGAAACTGTCAACAAGATCCCATACTTCATTTATGTGGGCCCTTAACCTAGGATGCCTAGCCTGATACAGATCTCTAACCTGATGGAAAATTAACTCACCATCTCCAAATACTTCTAGCTCCTCAATCTTCATGTCTTTGGCAGATCTCAAGTCCAAAATAAGAGCCTCATATTATGCCACATTGTTTATTGTTTCAAATTCAATCTTATAAGACAAAGATATGGTCTCTTGGGTTGGGGAAATAAAAACTAACCCAGCCCCAATGCTTTCCCTAGAAGCGGCTCCATAAAAAAAAAAAAATCCAAACAGAGACATTGGAAGGAGGGTCTTCACAAGAGGTGATGGGATGCTCTCTGATTTTAATAGTTTCTTGAGGACTATTAGTTAGTTGTAGCATGTTGGTTCACAAATCAGTGTCTACTGCAAAAATGGGGTGGTTGGTCGGATTTGCTTCATCACTGATGATGTAAGAAATTTGTGCTTCCCTATAAATCCTTATTTTTTCACCTTCAAACACAGGAATAATGGCATATGAAAGATCCATCTGCAAGGTTCCCTCCAATATTTTTATCCGATATCTAGACAGAAGAATCCTAAAATTATGTGGGACATCAGCCACTATCCATGACTAGGCTCTTCATTGGTAGCTGAAACAAAGATACAACCAAGTATTTGATAACCCTAAGGCACTTCACCTCACTAGAATCAAAAACAGGTCATGGTAATTCTATGTAACCTCTAATCCGAGATCCTCCATGAAAATCTTAGGCATGAGATTGTGAGATGCCCCTGAATCCATCAAGCAGTTGTGAAACACCTTATCGTAGATATTCAATGAGGTATAGAAAGGAGGAGAGGATTCATCTCTATCCTTCATCAAAGGTCCCATTATGATAGAAGGATTTTCATCATGGAGGTTGACTGAATCTGTTGAATGAGATGAAGTCTTGGGATGCAACACCTTGGAGAGGTATCTTTTGAAATCCTCATGCTTAATTAGCTCCAAGAAAGGTACATGAATTTTAATCTTTTGAATCTCATTCTCGAAGCTAAAAGAAGAGGGAGGATTCAAAATCTCCTTTACTTCTGGGATAAGGATTTTAACCATTACCTGGGGGTTATGAGCCTCATATTTTATTCTAGCTGCCACCTACTTAATAGGCTTCATTGCTCAAGTAGGCTTCTCAGGAATGCTAGGTTCTCCCTCTTTTTTATTTGACCTTAGGTTGTATTTATTTGAACTGCCACTGTTCGTTTCCCCTTTTCATCTCATTTAGTTGGATATCCATGAGGGACTCTTCATATGCAGACAAAGTTAAATGAGAGGATGAAGAGGTGCCACCAAGACAATGGATTTTAGGATCAATTTCTTCTTCCTCTCCTTCTACATCAATAACCAGGTTATTTTTGAGAGGGGTTTGTATTTTTTTATCATCCCTTTCCCTATTTATTTGATCTCTTTGAATGATATGAGGGGAATTATTTGGTCTTCTAAAATTACCCCTATTATCAGTATTATGGGTGTTCCTATATCCTTGTTTCCCTTCGACTTTCAATTTCTCAATTTCTACAGAAAGTGTTTTTACTAGTTTTGCTAACTCATCAACTTCAGGGTGGGAAGAAGAGGAACCAAAGGTCGAAGCTTCAACCATGCCTTTTATTCTGTCTCTATAAACCTTACTCCTAAGTTTATCCATTGCCAATATATTCGATTCTTCTTCAAGGTCTGCGTCTTGCATATGAGCCAAGGGGGTAACTCTTCTTTCTCTCAACAGGAGGCAAAAATTAGGGTCAAAAGCACTAACATAAGTGATCTTCGCAGAGGTTTCAGTAGGATTAATCTCATTGGGGTTCTTATTGTACATATTACTAAATCTCATGGATAAGTTTGAGATAGATTCCCCTTCTTCTCTCTTAAGAGATCCGAACTCTATGATATAATAAAGGAAGAATTTTTTATCCCCCCAATGTCTTAAGAATCCATCATCTAGATATTCAATCCTGTCAATAGATCTAGGATTCAGACCCCTGAACCATTTTCTAGCGTCACCATCAAGGCTTTATACAAAAAATCTCAACCAAACATATTCATTTTCAATATTAAGATTATCTGCATAAATGTAAAAAGCCGAAAGGTGCTCTTCAGTAGTTATGTCTTCCTCTCCTATAAAATTGGGCATGTACTTGAGGTTATATACAACTGGGAGGGGATTCATAGTCTAAGGTAAAACAAGAGGGGCGTACCTAGAAGCCACCATGGAATCCATTTTGTTTCTAGGAGGATTAGTGCCTCCCATCAGAATGTGAACTATTGGAGAACCAGAGGGGAAAGGAGTTCAAACAGGTGAGGCTGGAAGTGCATTTTTAGGGGAGAATGGAAGAAATTGAGTGTTGGGGGAGGATGATATGGGGCTCAAAGGAAAAAAAAATTCCCCCTCTTTAGATGCAGTGACTATGACAGAAGGGGGAGTAGGGAGACTCAAAGTGGGAAAATATTCTAAGCTTCTGGGTCTGAACCACTTTACAATCTCAGGGGAAATAGGGGTGTCAAAACATTCTTCTAGATGAGGCCTAGACGGGGAGAATTCAACAAGGAGACTCCCAAAATTCAAATTTCTGGAAACCCCAATAGATGTTGTAACAGGAAAATTAGATGTAGCTACTACAGTTTTAAAAGAGGAATCAAGTAAATTACCAGAGTTACCCAATACAACAACTGAAAGTCATTCTTGAGGGGTCTTTCCCCTTTTTATAATCATTTATGGGTTATATTCAGGTGTATCTAGAGGAAACTATGGAGTAGACCTCGTGTGTCTTGTTTTAGGAGCCACAACTGAAACAATGGAGTCACTAGGTGCAAGCTGCAATCTTCAAGTCACTGATATTTGATGCACCTTCAAAATCAGAATTTCTTTGTCATTCTATTCTAGGGAAATTTATTCAATTATTCCCCAGCAACAATGACATGAAATTTAGCACTAAGATTCACCCTCATATTGCAGGAGGATAAGCCCAATACCCATCATAATGTTTGGTGGATGTTGGTTTTATGAGTGGAGGTCAAATGGACAAAACTCAGTATAAGAATGATTTTAACACAAAAACTGGACAAGCAATGCACATGGAAGTGAGGGCCTCATTAACTTCAGTCAGTGATTTGAGTTAAAGTATGAGAAGAAGGAAGACTTAGTGAGAGAGTTGAATAAGTGTTAAGGTCCTAACCCGCACATAGGTAGATCAATGTATTCGGATGTAATAAAGGTCAATATTAATAAGACCTATCAATAAAATAGAATAAGGCGGATGTAAGA
>SNQJ01S0025271.1:9804-41734 GCA_010110895.2 Picea sitchensis
TGAGTGATTTCTGAATGACTACCATGCTAGAGCATGTGGTGGTCATCTCTATGGGTTAGGCATTGCCCATAATATTTTGCATGCAGGACACTTTTGGCCCACAATATTCAAATATTGTGTGCATGTTGTCTAGAAGTGTCACCCCTATCAACTCTTTACTCAGAAAATGAGCACTCATCCCACTCTGTTACATCCAATGGTTGTCATCGGTCCCTTCACCAAATGGGGGATTGACTTCGTGACATGTAAACCTACCTCAAATAATGGCCATGGATGTATCATCACAGTCGTTGACTACTTTACCAAGTGGGTTGAGGCTTTTCCTACATTTTCTCATGATGGAACCATTTTCACTTTATTCGTATTCAATCATATTATTTCCCAATTCAGAGTACATAAAAATATTGTGACATACCATGGATCTCATTTTCACTACAAGATGATGATCAAACTAGCCACCATATTGTATTTTCAAAATGATAACTCAACACCCTATTGTCCTCGGGAAAATGGCTAAGTTGAAGCCATCAATCGTGTCCTCAAAACCATGATATGTAGGATGCTAGGGACACACAAGAATAATTGGCACCTTATGTTATTTTCAACATTATGGGCCTATTGAACCTCGGCTAATATATCCATTGGTTTTACACCATTTCAACTCGTTTATGGTCTGGAGGCAGTCCTATCGATGGAATGTGAAATCCCATCTTTGAAGCTAGTCGTGGAACTATTTCCCAACACCTTTGTCGAGGAAGAACATCTCTTTTATTTGGCCTACCTTGATGAAAAACATCGGGATGTTGCATTGGCTAATGAGAAACATAAGAAGCACGTGAAATCCCAATATGAAAAATCGTTCTTACATCGTGTCTTTTCATAGGGTGATTTGGTTTTAGTCTATGACCAGGACCACTATACGTTAGGAGTAGGGAAGTTTGAACCCCTTTGGCATGGACCTTACATTTTTAAATGCATATTGCATAAATGGGCCTATGATTTAGTTGATTATGATGGGAATCCTCTTTTGGAGCCTCACAATGGGATCTACCTTAAAAACAAATATGCTTAGGCCATATGGTTGCATGATGCTTTGTACATAATTTATTTTTAGATTTTGGAGTGTGTGATTTTCCTTTTATGTGTGTAGTTTGTCACAATTTGGTGGTTATCATGCTTTAAGCTTTGTACATGTCATCATCCACCTCTACCTACATAGGATTCGCAAAAAGCACCAGTTTTAATAACTGGAACGTCGTTTCAGTTGCTTGGGTGAATTGTTTTCCCACTGATGAACTGGTGATTTCAAGGAGCATTCACCTTGCTCCTGCAACCAATAACATTGTGAAGTATAGTGAGATCATCAAGATCGTGTATAAGTCTCTTTCTCTCAGGATTCTCAAGTTAGTTGTCAGGTTGGGTTCCCACTTAGTGGTATCTCAGATGAATCATGCTTATCTCATCTGAAGTCTGTCAGGTTGGGTTCCCACTTAGTGGTATCTCAGATGAATCATGCTTATCCCAAGTCCTAGGTTGCTTCAGCATTTGGTGTGGTTCATCTTCTTTGAAATGTACTCACCTTTGATTTTATTGATTATCAACACATTCCAAGAAGGTCTAATGCATTGTCTAAGTCAATGGATAATTTTTTTTTTTTTTTTTTTTTTTTTTTTTTTGTATTTTTATTATAAAAATGGGTACCAATCACATCAATAAACAACCATAAGTATAAGTCGAACAAATATATATATATATATATATATATATATATATATATATATATATATATATATATATATATATATATATATATATATATATATATATATATATATATATATATAAGAGAGTGTTTGATTAAATCATTCCAAGAATGGTGTAGTATACAAAATTAGTCTCCATGGACCATAATGATACAGTACATGTCGGTCAAATAGTCATATATGTCGTCATACAATACTAGGGAGACTCTCCTCTAGTCATCATCACCCCCATGAAAGTCATGGTAGAAAACCACTACCTAGGCCACTTTCCTGAGCAGTCGAGGAATGGGCAGGACACACCCTAGTATGGTTTTGTAGCCGTAGAGGAGTATCCTCCATTCACATCTAAGCACCCCATGGTCAAACTCCCTGTTCCCCACACCACCTCCCACATCACCCTCCCTTGGATGACTCCTCAATAATCCAAATGGCTCACAATTCCCATTTGGTGAGTTAGGCCGGCCCCTACATATGTGTCATCGTAAATAAATAAATTATATTTATATTTCATCACCAAAATACACATATTTAAAGTCCAAAAAACATCATAAACTTGAAAATTCAAAACAAATTTTTATAGTCTTACCAGCATCCCCACTATTTTCCAAGGGGTGCAAGTTTGGTCATGTTGGAAATCACTCCCATAGAAGTTCCTCGCTGGATACAATCAAATCTCTCCACCAATGCACTCAGCCAAGTCCATAGTGACTATCCACCCTACCTCATGTAACTCGCACCATGTGGTTGATCCACCACAACATTTTTGGATCACTAGGCCTTGACTATGGTACAATCACATGTGATCTCATCATTAGAATATGTTGAAAGTGACCAAGATCATATCGTAGCCAAACTAATTTTGTTTTCCCATTTTACACTGTGTCAACTAATCCTTCATGTTGGTCAACAACCCAAAGCACCAATCAAATATCATTGGCTCTAAGCATGCCAAGGCATACTGAATATGACCTTTTGAAACTAGATGTGGCATCATTGAGCCTTCCCCTTGGGTAATGGTGAATAGGATTATTCATAAAGGAACATCCATCACGTCCTAGATAAGGAGCTTGTTTCTCTTCCTTCTGGCTCCTAGGCTGAAATATTCTTTGATATAATAATATGTAGATAGGACCAACTGACCCACCAACCATGTATTCTGGTACCAATTGCCCATGCCATGATAATCTAGTAATGAATTAGATATCCTCTACCTCAATAGTCATCAATTCCCCCTCTACATTGAATCATGACTATTATGGTTGTCAATACTTGACCAGCATGTCCAACAAGTGGGGATGAGACCACATGTTTGAGCATCAAAATAATTTTAGTAGCACGCAATCTAGTAGTGTTGCCAAAGTATGTTGGTTTCCCATTACTTCCAAGTTGTCAAACTCATGATCATGCTCCTTCCACTCAATCATTCTGATCAAATTTCCTGCACAATGCACATACAAACCCCCATTAGAAAAAATTGGAAAATCTTGCAAAATCTCAATAAAGGAAATTTTAGCGTTGATCATGCCCGGTTTGAGCTTGGTAACCAGTGACTCGACACTGCCACTCAACTAGCTGTCACCGCTAAGCCCAAGGCATCCTGACACCCAACCTCCTTCTTGTGAGATTTCCACCAATTGCCAGCTGAAATTTGATTAAAAATCCAATGAAATGATAGGAAAGGGACTCAAGAATACTTGGAACTAATGGTTTGAAATTTCGCTGGCAATATGCTTTGGAAGATCTAGATGGAAGGAGGGTTTTTTGCAAAATCTCTCTAGTTTCACCAATGGTAAATGTGAAAATGGTTTCACCACAAAGGTTTTTTTTCCTTTTGGGTCAATAAAACTCTTTTACACCTCCAAGTAAGTGGATTCTACTTTTTATTCTCGAGTATTTTGTCATTTTATGATTTTTTTCATGGAATTTTGACATTGGGGTCTAGTTTTGACTTATTACATGACTAAAATAACATTTTGGGATTTCGGGTGACATCCACTAAACTTGAGGTATGTTTCTCAAACCGACATATAGGGATATTTTTTCCCTACAAGATCATTTTTCATTATTAATTGTCCTCTCCGCCATCATAATGCCTTAGGTTTGATCCTTCCATGTTGCAACAATAGCCACTTTGGTTTTCACTTCATAACTTGAACAGTAGTGTCTACCCTCTATGGGTTCCTTAGTTAGCACCCCAACTACCATCTAGTGCACATGCTGCAATTTCTTGTAGGTTCCGTGAGTTCTCCCGGTAGACCTACTATGAGACTTGGAAGCTGAACCTCCTATCTTTCTCTCTTCATCTATACTGCCTTATCCCGAGAGGGGTCTCAGTATCACTTTTATGATGGTATATGTATCTACTACTCATGTATTGGTTCCTACTTTTGAATTGGTGTTTTCCTTGATCTCGCTTACCACCATTGTAGTCACACTTAACCTCTCACCAGTTTCATTTTCTTGCCTTCATTTTGTGATTATCACCCATGCAGAGAACCGCTACTATGAGTGGACCTCACTTTCCAATACCATTTGCATTCATTTTTCCTAGGTCAGTTCCTTATGCTTGGAACATATATGCATGTTGTTAAACCACTCGTTCTCTCCAAACAAGCTAACTTTTAACTCTTTTTCATACCTCAAGTAAACCATGAAAAAGACACATAATGAGAAAAAATTGAACTCTTTTTGTACTCGTTAAACCTTGAAAAAGACACATTATGAAAAAACTTTTAACCATGAAAGACACACAAGTGAAAAAAACTTCAACTCTTTTTTGTACCTCATTAAACCAAGGAAAAAAGACACATGATGAGAAAATTTTAACCTTTTCAGTAAACTATGAAAAGACACTCACACGAAAGTATACTTTTATCTCTTTTCAGTTTGTAAAGAAATTAAAAGTATAATTATCAAGTGTTATTTTTTATCTCTCTTTCAGAGTTGTTAAACCATGAAGGAGAAACTCAAAAAAGAGTGAAGGTTTATTTTTACCATTAATATGCATTTTCAAAAGTGGCAACGTAGGACATGTCTCCCTTTAACATGGCACTTGTTTGTGTCATTATCTTATATTGTTATAGCTTTGTGGTTTCTCATATACCAATATGAGTCATATATACCTTCCTTCTAGTGGTTACTCTTCCATTCATTATGGATAGTTATTCAACGCCTCGTGCGTTGTTTCACTATATCAGTGGTTATCTTGATTCTTTCTATTGTTTCTTTCAATATTGTGTCGTGCTTTATGTTCAAGGGAAGTTAGCATAAGTCGGCCATATGTTGTCTTGTTGACCATCTAATTCAACCATCCCTTTGTCAGTTGTAATTGGTGATTCTATCTCTTCACATCATCTCTCAATGTATGTTTTGTTTCGATTGATGCATGGATACATTAACCATCCTCAATGGACCTCTTTCCTAACGAATTCATCAATATTCAGAGGGATCTAGAAACCAGCTTAAATTCCTGAAGCTTGTCGCCCTAGTGACAGGATTCCTCAGAATGAGCAATGGGTTTACATCATTGACTCCTAATCAATTGATTCTAAGGAGTGTTTGACATGAAATCCCTCTATCTATCACACTTCTTGGATTGTGCTAGGCACCTTGTAGTCCATTTTCATTGTGGGTCCCTCGTGATTCCTTTAACTATATACCGAAGGATCATAGGTAATCGCATGGATCTCTACTATGCTCGTTATCAACTCATTTTTTTGCATGTTATAGAATCGTATCATTTGGGTTTGGGACAAAGAGCTTGAGTGTGGGGCCATATCATTCATTTACATCATCCCCTTCCAATTTGTGATGGAGTATATCATTGTTGTATGAGTACTTTGAAGACTATGGGTTCACTCTCATTGGCTCTCAATGTATTCTTGATGCATATTGTGACATAGATCCACATTTTATTTTCTCATGGCTATGATCTATTTGATCACATGGATTCATTGTGGTAATTTTTTGTGGCCATGGTCTTGCATTTCACTTCATGGTTCCACAATGTATTGTGTTGGTGACCATACTTCATTTCTCTTCCTAGCATGGGTATGCTCAAATTCTCATGGATGATCCACAGACATGCTAGCCTAATGTTTGATTTTAGGTACTCACTGGTTCGTTGATATTCAACTCCCTCCCTATGCTACCTCATTTTCCTGAAAGAATGTATTTCGCCATCAATTCTTTAATCTCATGCATTAAGAGCCATTTTGTTACATCATTATTTACCACCTTAGAGACACACATGGAGGACCCATTGATGCTTCATGCTAAGACACACTCTTATGCCTTGGTTTCAATGATTTTTGAGGATGGTTGCTATTGAACCCATTGATGGGGTGCGACCAGTCGTTGTTGGACAACTTTACAACCCGTGACCATTTATTATGTGCATTATTGTTGGCCCATGCCCACCTTTGTAGCCTTCTAGATTTGGTGATTTTTGAGAGGATCAACATTGGGTGAGTTGTTTCTCTCATATCATGAGCTGGAACCTCAATCCAAATGTAGGTTCACTAAGTTATAGATATCTAGAAGCATCCCCTATCCTTCTCCACCAATCTATATAAGAAAGGCATTCAATGGGAAAGAAGGAGGATAATCATTTACAGGTACATGTTGCAAAAAAATTCAGAGTAGTTCTTCTATAGAGACCAATCTTCATATCAGGTCATCCTTGCTTGTGTAAGGGCTAGGAAGGAGTTGGAGAAAGGACTAAGGAGGATTGCATCATGACCTGCTGTTGCCCTAATGTAGTCCTTCATTTGATTTCCTATACATAGATCTATGTTTCTTTTCCCTTCCCAAATATGTTGTATCTAGTTTTGCATGGTAGATCTAATCTTGCCATCGATAGACTAGATCTAGAATTGATTTGAATTTCCTAAAACTTGAAAGAGTTTTTAGATTATATTTGTTTGTCACTTGTGTGCATGAATAAAATTATAGGAGTTGGAGTTGGATATCAAGAGCTACATCATTTGACAATGAAGGACAACTACCACCATTAAGGTATGTTTCTCTTCCCTCTAGTGTAAAAGGAAATAAATCTGATTAGATCTAGGAAATAAATGAAATATGCATGATATGAATGGATATTAGGGTAGGAATATGTATAAGTTTGCAAGCATCACACTATGTTTTTCCCTATATCTTTAAAGTCTTGGTTGTGCTTCTCGAAAGGAGACCGCCTTCCCTTTAGGAGGATTGAAAATGCTAGAAAATCTAGACTACAGTGGGGATTGTGTTCACAACATGTGAGAACCCCGGTATCCATAAAGTGTTAATAGTTGTTAGAGTATAGAATGGGAAAGAAGTTGAATGAATTTAATATAGTGGGATTCAAGGAGAGAGAGGAAGAGGGAAATGAGAGGATGAGAGCTCCTTGAAGTCTATAATATATGTACTTGCATATTTTTCCCCATGAATTATCTAGTTGGTTCTAAAGTTGTGTGTGAGATTTATTGTGCACTTAGAAGAGAGCCAAAGTCAGAAAGTGTAGAAGTAGGGAAAAGAGCTTGGAACCATCACACACTGGTGTTGGAGACCAAATGTGTAAAACAATGTGAGAGAGCACATGGATGAGCCTCGAAGGAAACATTGCAAGAGGAAACAACATAGAAAGAAGGTGAACTATGAGATGTGAAAGATGAAGAAACAAAGGAAGATGAAGAGGCAACCAAATAGTTGAAATGCTAGAATGTGAAGAGTCAATGAAATAAAAACTTGTAGAGAGTAGGAAAGGATTTGAGGAGAGCCAAGTCTATGGTATTGCAAGAGAGATGAAGAGAGGCAAGTGAGAGGGATAAAGGAAGGTGAATAGTTAGACAGGGACATTAGAGAGACAAGAAGACAAAGACAAAATGAATAACAAAACCAAAGAGTGTGAAGAGTTAAGGGAATAAAAATTTAGCAATGAGTAGAAAAGGAGTTGCATAGAGTCAAGTAAGTGAAGTCACAAAAGAACTAGAGACCTTTTACTTATTGAATGGTTTCTTAACCAAAACCCTAGACTAAGGTGTTTGACAAGGTACTCTTGTCTTTAGTCTTTTATCCATGTGAATGTAGTTGTTGTGATCTAGCAACACTGCTTGGGGGTGGAACTTGAGATCTTTTGATCTATGGATATAGATCCTTAACCAAAACAATACTCTATGGTATTCGACAATGTACCTACACAATAGTGTTACACATCAAAATTACTTCACTTTAATGATGACTGTCAATGCCAAGGACTAGTGTCTAGTGTCACATTATTAATATCTTAAGTGTCGCAAGTGTCACAAACATCATATCACCATCTTGCCTATGTCGCTCCTCTGCATCACGGGGACACTTAATACACCCTCAAAGATTATTTCAGGGAAGAAAAATCATTTTATGAAGAGTACAAAGAATTTGCCATGAAGAAAACCACCCAAAATGAGTTTTTAGAAGGAAACACCCCTACCCATTGTCAAGGAGCGTCGATGACGCTCCCTAGCCTTCTTTGGGGGAGTGTTGAAACACTTTGTGCACCCTTTTGAGGGAGTGTTTCCCTTTCTGAGTGAATTTTGGTTTTTTGAGATAAATCAGGGAAGAATCCCCTCAATCTCTGAAGTTGGTTGGATTCGAATTTGAGGTCAAGGCATGATCTTACGGAAGATCCACAACTGAAGGAGAGGAATCCTCAACTTATCCCAAATATCTCTCAAGGTGGTTGGGTCTCTCCAAGATTATATAAGGAGGCCTTCACATGGTAAAAGAGATGGATAGATATTGAGAGATACCAAACTTATGATCTCATGAGTGGTATGGACATGGAGACATTGTGAAGTACCAAAATTATGATCTCATAAGGGAGATATCATTGAAGCGTCAACATTTTGTGTGTGGATTATTTGAGCAAGGGTCTGGACAAAGAGAGCTTGGGGAAGATGTTGCACCTACATCCATGGTTGTAAGCATCTCACTTTGTTTTCATTAATATAAATCTATGCTTGGCATGTTTCCTTTAAAGTTTGTGTATGTTTCATGAACTTGTTTCTTTTATAGATCCATTATGAAGCTAATCATGGTAGAGTAGGAAGTATGTCTCATTGTTGTTGCTAATTGTATTGCAGGACCTTCTGAAGAACTTGGAGATCAAGATCAGCCTAGATTGAGCAAGGACAAACGTCGGTAAAAAGGTATTTACTCTTCTTCCTTCTTCTTCTTTGGATAGTTTAGCTTCATGAAAAGGAATGTCAGTGTCCACAATAGCACTTTTATGTCTTGTTCATCGGGGTCTAGTATCCAAGAGGAAATCCACTTGTCCGCAGAGAGATTCTCCTGTAACAAAAATTGGTGACTCCACTGGAGAGGAGCTTTGATTTTTTATTCCTTTCCTAGGTCTTGTCTTGGCCTTTACTCATTCTTTGACCTTCTCCATACTATGTCTCTAATTCTTAGATATGTTGATTGGCTCTTTATTTCAATATATTTACTTTGATTGACTGAGTTTGTTTGAATTTTTTATTTTCTGGGAATTGTTATGAACTTTAAAATCCTAGTGCTCCCCTGCCTTTGCTACCAGAGCATTGGCACTCTCTGCTAGTCTTGCACAGAGCATTGGAATGCTCTGGTGCCCTTTACACCAGAGCGTTGCCCCTTTTCTATGAAAAATCTTCTAGGGTTTCATTCTTTAAGTTCATTTCTTGCTTTTGGAACTTGCTCAGGAGTCTTACAACCTCAGTACATCTTGTTCGTGGCCTTCAACACTCTGCTTTATTAGAATTGATCACCTTTTGTTTGGAATTTTGATGTTTTTTCCTTACCTTGAAGTCACTCTTTGTCTTTGACGATTTAGAGTCAACTTATTGTTTTCTTCTCATTTATCTCACTGAGTGGAATCTTTTGTGAGGAAACTCAAGGATCTATGCATTGTTCCATTTTATCTTTGAGGTCTTTTTCCCAATAAATTCTTGGTTGTTCATCACCCATTCACCTCCTCCTACCTTCACCTACCAATTTCACTAGTTTTCAGGCATTCTATGTAATTTTTTGCAAATTTTTGGCTCTATTTCTAAGTTTCTGGGAGCACCAACGCCCCCCTATAGGCCATATCAAAGTGCCAGCACTCCCCTACAGTATTTTAGGGGGCGTTGCAACACTCTATGCACCCTTCTAGGGGAGTGCTAGTGTTTTTTTTTTTTGTTTGAGTGAAATTGCCTTCTTTTGCTCAGTCTTTTGCAACCTGTTTTGTAGTACTCTTTACCCAGAGTCTGTGGTTGGTTTGTGAAGTTGTTTGGATTGGTTCTTGATGGTTTTTTATGCTTGTCACTCTCTTTTGTCTTGATTATATCTTGAAACCTATTTCAAAAATGTAAAATTGCCTTTTCTAGCTACGTTTTTGTCGGGACAGTTTTGAGTGGTTTCTCTTTCTCCCTATCATTTATTGGATTCTTCTTCACATTTTATTGTCTTCCTTGAATGCTTGCATTTGAAGTACCGGAATTGCATATTGTTTTGGCATTTTGGGACATTGTGCATATGAAATGATGAATGTTTCTCCTTCTCGTAGCATAGTTTTCATCAAAATGAAAAGATTTCATATTCATCTCTTTGCATAACTTTCGAGTCAGTCAAAACACCATATTGTCCATGCCATTTTTCCTTTGAGTAACAACAGCCTTAAAAATCAAGCGCTAAACTAAAAATTGATTAGACATTTTTTACATTTTCTGGTAGCAAACCTACATTAGATTAGTTGTGGGGATTTGGAATAGTTGTGAAAGATAACTTTCCAAAGCTGCAAACAAACATAGGATCTTGTGTTAGGGAGCGGTGAAATCCAATTGCTAGATACCCTTCCCTTGCGTGTGAATCGGATTGTCGACTATTTCCCCAGGCATAATTGTTGTAGTTGGTAAGCTTAGTGGCCTATCTCTTTAGTGTCTTTACACAAGGTGATTGTTTAGGAGCAAGTCTTCACGGTACCTGGAATCGACGTTGGCCAGAATCACTCGGGCTCCTTGGAGGGTATACCCACGATTACATGTGGGAGATTTCACCAAGGTGCAAGTCCGTTAAGCAGGTCATCAACATAACTTTTCCACCCACTCTATCTCAGCCCCTTCTTACTTTGTTCCCACGACGTTAAATTTCATCACCAACTAGTGTGCTCATTGTGAGAAGGTTGTGTTTCCGTGCTAGCTTACTAGATTTTTAGCGTGTGTTGTTTGTTCTCCCTGGCAGAATCTAGTATTTTGTCCTATATTGCTTGGCAAGCTTTGGGTTATCTCAACTTGTGTCGGTTACCCAGACTCTGTTCTCTTTTAACAGAAGAACCAGTCACCCTTTAGGGATCCTTCCTCAGTTTCTTGTAACTTTGGGAGGGAAAACTGTCTTTATTGATGTTATGGTAGTCCAGGACCCCTTGGATTTCGATTTACTCCTTGGGCGAGATTATGTTTATGCCATGAAAGTTATTGTGTCCACTCTCTTTCATGTGATATATTTCCCTCATGATGGAAGAATGGTGACTGTTGATCAACTTTCGTTTGTTGGCCCTGACTTGACCATCAACCCAATGACCTCCCTAAACGGGTCTTATATGTAGTTGGTATCACCCCTGCCATAGGTCAATTATGTGGCATTGTCTCCCATGTATTAAACTTCCGATGAAGATGACTTGGATCCGGTAGTTGACATGGTGATCTCTTCGGTAGGGCTATTGGAGCCAGATCTCCTTACCCCTTTCGTGACCCTCGACACGTGTTCATTCCAGAGCATTCTTCTTCCATCCAGTGAAGATCTCTTGGAAGCCATGACCGAGTTTTGTCCCTTGACATGTTTTCCTTCCAGAGAATTATCCTTTTGGAAGCCATGATCAAGAAGAGCACACGATCATAGTTTCTCTTCTCTGTGGCAAGCTCATTAAAAAATGAAACAGAATCTATGAGCATAGTTTTCCTCTCTGTGGCAAGCTTGTTAAAAAATGAAACAGAAATCTGGGGATTGAACCTGGAACCCTTAGCATAGTTTTCCTCTTTGTGGAAAGCTCGTTAAAAAATGAAACAGAGATCTGGGAATTCAACCCAGAGCCTTGAGCATAGTTATTTTCTTGTGCCAATCTCATTAAAAAATGAAACAGTCATCTCTCCTATCAGGTCGAGTCTTTCACCAGATCTCGTAGATGTCGAGTCGATTCTTTCGTTAGGTCTCGTATTTGAACCTTCATTTCATTCACCCTTGTCCTTTTTCTCCATCTAGTATAAAAATTGGTGACAACCTCAAAGTCAGTGAATGAATTGAATCTTGGGGGGCATGCCTCTAGCCTTTGATGATCATTCTGGAGTTAAGCCACTAGCTTTCAAGATGGGGGCACATTCACGAGCATAGTCTTAGTTCTTTCTCACGCTCAAAAAACATAAGAACACACCAGGTAAATTTTTATCTCTTTTTCAGACCCGCATGGATACACTAAAAAGGAACCCCCAGGAGTCGTCTTTAAGCTCTTTTCGGACTCTCTAAACGTGAAAAGATTTTCGGGTGATCTTGCTTCCTTTCCCACTCATTAAAAGGTTTGAAAGGGCATCTTTCGAGTGATAATTTATCTATTTTTCGGCCTCGCGAGACTAACATTACGAAAAAGGACAACACTGGAGTCATCTTTAAGTCATTTTCAGATTCTCTAAATATGAAAAACCACTGAGTTTACCTTCTCTAGACTCGTTAAACAATCATACATTGAAGGGCCCATACGGGACCGAACCCTTACTTCTTCCAGTTCGTTAAACGAAGGAAGAGGGACTTACTGAAGGTGAGTTATATCGAGCATGTGTTACCCTCCTCGAGCTCGTTAAACCAAAAAGAGGTACTCATATGTCTGGATGGGGGAAACAATTGAAGGAAGCAAGCCAAGCAGATTTTGAGAACATTACCAGTAATTCTTACAGTCGCCCTTGAACACGACATTTTATCTTTGCACACATTTTTATCTGCCAAACCTCTGCATTGAACCAATCCTTTGATTTTCCTTACTCCTTTGGGTCACCCGACGAAAGTCACAGTATCCACTGCGTTATCAAGTTTTGGTCCTTGTCGAGTTTTTGTTGTCATGCCTTAGTGTTCAAGGGAAGTATTTGCCTCAAGAGTCAACCATCACAAATTCCTATTCCAATACCCATTCCATTCCATGTTCTTTTGATCCACCAATTACATCTCTATGTCAGTTTCGTGTCGTTGATGGGGGATACACCAAGGCCCTCCCTCGACGAGTCTATTCCTGTCGACTTCATCACATTATCCAGGAGCTAGACTTATAAACCAGTTAGTACCTTGGGACCTGCATGCCTCAATGGTAGTCCTCCTCACGTCCGACAGTGGGTTTACATCATTGACCTCTGATCGAATGATTCCACGGATGTTCGACTTCAGCTCATCCATTCACATTCGTTGGAATGTACTAAAGCACCTTGGGAATCATTGACATCAATGGTGATCTCCCTCGTGCTTGTTAATGGTTTACCTCATTGACCAGTAATCAAGTGGTTTCTGCCATGTTCGACATCAGGACATCTATTCACATGGTTAGATTCGTACTACATCGGGATCGGTAAGAAGACCCTAGGTTGAGTCATCACTCTTATATGTACTTTTCCCAGGTTGCGACGGAGTTTCTTTTGAACATTGACACATATACTGTTACATAGATCCACTTTGTATTGGTCGTGGCTATATCTTGTCATCTCGTAGATCCACTGTGTATTCTTCATGGCTACGATCGGTTCAGGACATAGGAGTATAGATCCACACTGTATCTTCAGTGGCTATACCTTTTTGTCAATATAATTATGGATCCGCAGTGTATTTTATGGCGGACATACCTTGAAAGTCTTTATCACTCAAACATAGGTATGCCTTCCTTGGGTTTGAAACATGTCATAATATTTTTTTGATGGTTGTGTGCAGCTTCTATCAGGTTCTTTGAGTTCGTACCCTTGCTCAAAAAAGACTACAGAGTACTTCAGTCATCAGTTTCTGTCTTCTAACTTCACACTTTGGGGGGCAATCTGTTACACATCAAAATTACTCACTTTAATGATGACCTATTGTCATCATGACTCGTGTCGCAAGTGTCACATTGTTGGCCTTAAGTATCTCAAGTGTCGCAAACATCATACTGCCACCTTGTCTATGTCGTGCCTCTAACGACATCATAGGGACACTTAAGACACCCTCAAAGATTAGTTTTAGGAAGAGAAATCATTTGATGAAGCATACAAAGCATTTGCCATGAAGAAAACCACTCAAAAATGATTTTTGGAAGGCAGCACTCCCCTACCCACTGTCAGGGAGTGTCGACGCTCCCTAGCCTTCTTTGGGGGAGCGTTGAAATGCTCTATGCACCCTTTTGGGGGAGCACTGCCCTTTTTGAGAAAATTTTGGTTTGTTGAGATAAATCAGGGAAGAATCCCCTCAATCTCTGAAGTTGGTTGGATTCAAATCTGAGGTCAAGGCATGATCTTAGGGAAGATCCACAACTGAAGGAGAGGAATCCTCAACTTATCCCAAAGATCTCTTAAGGTGGTTGGGTCTCTCCAAGCTTATATAAGGAGGCCTTCTCATGGTAAAAGAGATGGATAGAGATTGAAAGATACCAAACTTATGATCTCATGAGTGGTATTGACATGGAGACATTGTGAAGTATCAAACTTATGATCTCATAAGGGAGATATCATTGAAGCATCAACATTCTATGTGTGGATTATTTGAGCAAGGGTCTGGACAAAGAGAGCTTGGTGAAGCTGTTGCACCTACATCCATGGTTGTAAGCATCTCACTTTGTTTTCATTAATATAAATCTATGCTTGGCCTATTTCCTTTAAAGTTTGTGTACATTTCATGAACTTGTTTCTTGTATAGATCCATTATGAAGCTAATCATGGTAGAGTAGGAAGTATGTCCCGTTGTTGTTGCTCATTGTATTGCAGGACCTTCTGAAGAACTTGGAGATCAAGATCAGCCTGGATCGAGCAAGGACAAACGTCGGTAAAAAGGTATTTACTCTTCTTCCTTCTTCTTCTTTGGATAGTTTAGCTTCATGAAAAGGAATGTCAGTGTCCACAATAGCACTTTTCTGTCTTGGTCATAGGGGTCTAGTATCCAAGAGGAAATCCACTTGTCCACAAGGAGATTCTCTTGTAACAATTAGTCTTTTATTCCTATGAATAACATTGTCATGATCTAGCAAGACCATTTTGAGGGTGGAACTCAAAACTAATTTATCCATAGATGTGAATCTTTAACTAAAATCCTAGTCTAAGGTGTTCAACAAGGTATTAATGTCATTGGTCTTTTATTATCGAGAACAAAATTGTTGTGGCCTATCAAAACCATTTGGGTGTGGAATAAAGAGCCCATTTACCTATGGATATAGATCCTTAACAAAACACTAGACTGAAATGTTAGACAAGGCACTTATATCATTACTCTAATTCTTGTGAACATAGTTATCAAAAATAAAAAAAGATCACTAAAAATATGAACCTCAAAACCTTTGCTTCTAAATATGAATCCTTAATCAAAACATTAAATCAAGAGTATTCAACAAAATACCCATACCATTAGTCAAGTGAGAGAAAGTGAGGCGAGTAAGAGTGTCAAGAGTTCCTCATAATATGTATTATAGGTATTGGCGTATCTCTCCCTATGAATCATGTATCTTGCTCCAAATGTTGCGTGCACAATTGATCATATTAGTGCCATCTATGTAAATATTAATTCACAAATTGTTACGTACATAAGTTGATGAATTTGGAAATAGCTAGTGTGTTGTAAAAGAAAAGGAATTTTTAGTTCAATATAAATAAATATGTCCATTTACATGCCCAATCCACATCCACATATGCAACCATGAGAACCCCACTTTTTCAAAAGGTCAAACATAACACATTAAATTGAAAGTGAAAAGGAAAATCACCAGGAAAATCACCACCTCCCTAACCAATCAAACTTCCCATGATTATGTTTTCTCTACATGATACCTAGAGTGAGCAATGTATTCGAACATTGCATAGTGACAATTTTCCCTCGTAAGTTAGTTTAAAGTTATTTTATTTCTTAAAAAAAAAAAGAGACAAAGAACCAAAGGATCTTGAAGCAATTGAAACAAATTTTGGACATATTCTAAATATGGAGGGATGCACGTGGATTTCAAGTGACTCAGAGTATCTCTAGGATATTTAGATGCTCATTTTATTAAGGGTTCTCTCTTGAACAAGGTGGGGAATCCACCAAGCATGGGATGTGCACCTAGACCTAGTTTAGGTTGGTGATTTACATCCCTTAGGATACTTTTGGAGTATAAGTCTGATTGCATCCATGAAAGAATAAATAAGTAGTCAAGAAGATAACTAGGATTGGTTAAGTGGGTATGTTTCATATCCTTCACTAATGGTGTAAATATTTTAAAAAGTTTTTTTTCTTTTTTTTATTATTTTGATTATGTAGGTAAGACATTTCAATTGATTAGCACTATGGGATGGTTGAAGGGATAAGTATGAATGATTTTGGTAGAATAGATACCCTTCATCTATGAGTTCTTTGTTAGAGAGATGTTCTTTGAGTGTTGTAAATAGATTACACTAAATTGTAATATTTTCATAATGGAGAAGTATACACTTCTCTCATAATGAAAATAGGAAGGATCTTATCAAGAAAAGAGAAAAAAACATGATATAAACTCAAGGAGAAATAGCACAAGTGTGATAGGATAAACTTGCATAAAAATGCTTCAAAGGAGTAGATTGATGAGTGCAAGTGGATCAAGTGAGGAAAGCATGCTAGAGATGACAAGGGATATGGAGAAGGCGAGTGTAGAGAATGGAAGTGCAATTCGAAGAGACTCAAAGGGAGCAAGCATGGACATAGATTAAAGCGCATGAAAACATCATGAACTAGTGTTGAAGAATAGAGTGTGAAGAACGTTGCAAGAGAGTATGTGTATAAGTATGGAAGGAAACTTCATGGAAGGAAGGTAAGTCGTTAGGCGCAGATGCTAAAGAAAAATAGGAAGTCAAAGAGGTAGCCAAATAGGGGATATGCCATAATGTGAAGAGTTTACACAATAAAATGTTAAAGTAGAGAGTAGGAAAGGAGTTGAACAAAACTATCTTAGTGGAGTCATAAGAGAGAGGAAGGCAAGGGAATGAGATAGTCGAGAGCTCCTCGTAGTCTATAATCTATATACTTGCATAATTTTCCCCATGAATTGTGTATTTGGCTCTTAATGTTGTGTGCAAGATTGATTATGCACTTGGAAAAGAGTCAAAGGGCAAAGCATGTAGGGAGTTCCAAGAGAGTGAAAACATAACACATTGGTATTGGAGAACAAAGTGTGCATAACAATGTGAAAGAGCACATAGATTGTCATGAAAGGAAACATCACATAAGGAGGTAATGCACAAGAAAGGTGAACCGCTAGATGTGAAAGGTGAAGAGACAAAAGTAGACAAAGAAGCAACCAAACAGTGAAAACATAAGAAYGTGAAGAGTTGATGGAATAAAAGGTTTTAGAGAGTAGGAAAGGAGCTAAGTASAGCCAAGTTTGTGGAGTCACGAGARAGATGAAAAGAGRTGAGTGAGAGGGCCAAGAGCTAAATGCATCGGCTCATGTTGAAGAACAAGGCTTGCATAGTGTGAGAGAGCACATGGATTGGGGTGGAAGGAAGCATCCCAAAAGGAGACAACGMGGAAGGAATGTGAACCATTAGACACARASATCAAAGGCACAAAGGAAGACAAACATGCAACCGAATAAACAAAACCACAAATTGTGAAGAGTTAAGAGAATAAAATGTTTAAGTTGAGTTGCAAAATAACTYGAGACACTTTACATATTGATATGGGATTTTAACCAACACCTAGACTGAGGTGTTCAACAAGGTGCCCATGTCTTTAGTCTTTTATCCATGTGATGTAGTTGTTGTGATCTAACAACAACATTAGTTGAGGGTGGAACTTGAGACCTTTTGACCTATGTATATGGATTCTTAACCAAAGCACTATAGTGGGGTGTTTGACAAGGTACCCATGTGATTAGCCTTTTATTTATGTGAACAAAGTTTTCATGATCTAACAAGACCATTTGGAGGATGGAACTCAAGAATATTTTCCTACATCATTCATCTTTTATTCTCGTGAACAAAGTTGGTGTGATATTGCAAGATCGTTTGGAGGTGGAACTCAAGGCTCTTTTACCTATTGATATGTATCCTTAACCAAAACACCAAATTGGAGTGTTGAATAAGATACCTATGTCATTACTCTTACTCCCGTGAACACATCTATTGCAATATAGCAATATTGCTTAGGGGGTGGACCTCAAAACCTCTTTACCACTGGATATGAATCCTTAGCCAAAACACTAAACCAGAGATGTTCGACAAAGTATCTATGTAGTTGAGTGAAAGTGTTGAAGACTTGTAATCTATGTACTCATACATATTTTGTTGAGATTGTTGGATCATGTTATCATTTATCTTGTTGAGATTGTTGAATCATATTAACGCCATCTATGTAGTTATTGTTTAAAAAAACATAAGTTGGTGAATTTGGGAACACCACGCAGCCTGTTTGTAGAAGAGGAAACCTATTCTCTGTAAAAACAAGATCCCAAAAAGGGAGCACGTGACATAAGGACAAGGATGGTTACCCCGGGGGAAACAAACAAACATAAACATAGTGAAAACAAAAGATGGCCACTTAAAGCGCGCGGATTTTACGCTGATTTTTGGCGCTACTTTAACATCTAAAAATAGAACCGAAATTAGCGTTTTGCTCCCGCTCAACGAGACAGCCAAATGAACTCACCGGCTGCTGCCGGTGGAGGGGGTAACGTAACAGACGGGCAACTGCGGACAGACAGCGGATTTTCAGTGACGAACATTTTGACGTCAGTCAACGGATTTATGATATCCGTGCGGTGTGGGTTATCAGTCTGCCTTTATTTCAGGCCCATTTTGCCACGCCACGTAAGGGTACAACGCGTTACCACTCTGCCACGCGTCGGACGATGCGGGCTTATCTCAACCAAAGAATATTTCTTTCACCGGGCAGGTAGGTAGTCATGCTCTCCCCTTTATCTCGTACACGTCGTCTACGTGTTTTATACGGAATTGCATACGACGTAGATTGTCAATTGACGTTACATGACGGATGACACGTCATCCGTCCGGGTCATATATTTGCCACATCACACTCAAAATTTCCTTGGATGTCTTTGTCAATGAACCCATCGTGTCAGCAATTTCTTTATTACGTTGAAGTTTTCGAAGTTTATTTTGGTTTAATAATGTTTCCATTTACTGTTAATATAACAATATGTACTCAATTTATGTCCAAAAAAACACGCGAGGATAGTGTGGAGTGCGAGTACCACTAACAACGTGAGCGCTAACATGGAATTGATTAGTGAGGAGGAAAATGGCCCTCAGAAACAATGCCAAGCAAGATAACTTGAAGCTAGCTATTATTCATAATTGATTCAGATTGGATTATCTTATAATTTATCATTTATTTTATTTTGGTATTTTTTGGTGTAAAATATTGGAGGAATCGATTTGTAGAGTCATTTTAGTGGTTGGTTTTAGTTTGGAAAATTGGGACCCATAACCTTTTAGAGTCATTTTGTGACATTAAACAACATTTTGGAGGGTTACAACGTCTAGAACTTGCGTCCACGCCCTCGACGTTGATCTACACACTAAGACATTTTCAACGGTGCAAAAATCGTCTCAATCGGTGCAAAAGTTATCCCTCCCATAAGTTAACCTACCTTGTTCACCACCATGGTACGAGTGGATGCCATGTTAGCGCCCATTACTCACACATATAAGGCTAGCCATGTGTGTACTTTCAAGAAGATTGTAGAAGGTCCAAACCTGATCACTAATTAAAGGTGGAAGAAGTCAAAACCCTAAGCCTAGATGACTATCAAGCTATGTTAAATATCGGGTTGCTAGGAGGAGAAAGGGTTCCATTCTTTATCATTGTACTTGTTCCATAGTTGAGTAGAACATCTATGAGTGGTATGCACAGAGGAGGAAACTATTTTGCAACAACCATACAGGCCACAGTGAGTGCCTCTTTCCTTGTATTTGCATTTCCATCACTGAAGAAAAGAGAGTAGAGCATAGGCCTCACCTTCCAGTGGGGTTTTCTCCCATATTGGGTTTCCCAAGATATATCTTGTGTTCATTTGTGTGTGGATGGTATGTTATTTTGCTCATTTCTTTCATTTTCATATTCAAATATTTTCATAAATCTGAGCAATAAGCTAGCGATATGTAATTTGGGTTCTAACAAAGTAATCTGCATAATCTAAGATTTCAGAATATTATAAGACCTAGTATGACGAACAATTCCAGTGTAATATCCATGGTAGTTTAAAGATCAAGAATGGTGCATGAAACACTATGTTGGCATTATTCCAGGTGGCTTTCCTTGAATGGTACTATCTAGAATCATTTCTTGTCTTAATGGATTTGTTGTCCTCTTTGCTCATAGAGTTGTGCACTAGCATTGGTGCTCAACGATGTTTATTTTCGTTCCAAAAAAAGGCTTGTTAAAAACATTGATAACGAGCATGAAACCGTAAGCTTATTAAGGCCAAAAATCTACATGCCACAAAGCTACAATAAAAGATCTCCATGCTCTTACTATATTATTTTAGATCTAGGGGAATTAGTCACTAGTCGGGATTACCTAAGCAAGAACCAAGTTCAAATCCAGTTGTCTGCCACTATAAAACTTAGGCTAGGTGCAACAACTTGCAAGCCACACCTAATAGGGACCTCAAGCCTCAAGCTAGGGTCGAGATATCCCAAATGCAGGTGCCTACCCTTTCAATGAGGACACAATAAGCCAAATGTCTCATTGGGGATTTGAACCCAGGTGGGGAGAGTGTGAAACTTACCTGATCCCAACCACTCCAATTATTGTCCCTCACCTTACAAAGTCGAAGGACATGGGGGTGGGCTTTGATTCACTTATGTGTGCATAAGTCATGAGATCATTTAATAGAATCTCTCTGGGTGCAACCACATGTTTGACCACTACCTCAAGGTGACTACATGGCTCCAAGAACAACCCTTAGTAGGAATTGAACCTTTGCCATCTTAGAGAAAGACATCAAGTGGTGGTAGATATCATCCTTGTGTTAGGTGGCAAACCATCCTTTTATTAAGATTCAAACCCTAGACTTCAATGATAAAATCTTAATCATTAAGGCTACATGGTCCCATCCATCATTTCCCTATTGCTTGGGGGGGGGGCGCTTCTTCGCTTATGAAATGGAAAGTGCCAAAGTGAATTTATGATTATCTGATCAAGGAGTCCCATGCGGTGCTCTTGACATTGGCACACTACACAACTAGCCTTGTCCATGGGGTACATTCAACCCTGCAGATAGGGAAAAGTGATGAGATTGGAATCACACGGGAATTTGACTCATGGTGGCAGGGCACCCTCTAAAACATCAAGAAATTGATGTTAATGCACCAACTCCAACTCCACCTTACCAACCTACAAATCAAGTTGGCACAAATTAGAACCCAAGACATGTTAAATTGTAGCAAAGGCTCATAGTCAACTCCCATAACACATGACTCTGAAGGTCATGCATTGGTGACATGATAAGTTCGAAGGCATTGTCACACATTCACACCCCTTGCTAGCTCATGGTGACACTGCTGCCCAAATGAATAGAGAATAAAACCCAAGACCTGTTCAATTGTAGTGAAGGCTTATAGCTAACTCATAAAATGAATAATTGTAAAAGTCATGCACTAGCAATAGTGTAAGTACAAATGCATTATCACACACTCATGCACCTAACGAGCTCATGGTGAAGTCGACCACTAGACACATTGAGAAGATCAACATCATTTATTTTAACTCATTGTGATGTCAAACATTCTAAAATAAACATTAACTTCTTCTCTTCCATTTCAATCACATGATTTCAACTTTCTTTACCATGTTGCATGGAACTCAATGACTCAAAGGAGCTTATTGTCTAACAAAACAGAGTTAAAGTAAATGGTGATAGGAAGCAATTTGCTTCAAAGACTATAAACCCACCCCATTTCAACAGCGAGCTAGCAAACTAAAAAGAAAAAGTACTTAGACAATTTCATTTTTATTACAGAGAGCCCTTATATGGAAGAACTCCCACATATCAAAGTCATTAACTTAGAAAAAGAACACCCAAAATCAACAACCAGAAAACACATTTTTTAATTTATTTTAAAACACCTATATAATCTGAAACTAATAAATCATTTGCTTAAAAAATAATTTCCATAACTTATTAAATCAAATATATAAAATAATCTATATTATTTTAAAAAATAAAACAAATTACACAATTAAAACCAAAAACATCCCTACATTTCAAAATAGACATTCTACTTAACCAATAATATGTATTCGATAATATTATTCATGTCATCCTTTCCAATGTCGATGTGCAAACCAAAGAGGTTGAGCATGGTGAATCGCCATACTTCAACGTAGTTTTTTACCAAACGCTTACCTTCATATTAAAGTTTTAAAAATTATTTATTTATTTTTAAGAAATATATGTTTTCCGGAAATTTGTTGAGTGTTTTTATTGAATTTGAGAATGATAAAGAGGATATATTAGAATTTTAAAAAATTCAAAGTTTTTATTAACATAAGGTTTAAGGTCATTATGATAATATACTTATTAAGAACATATTGTGTCACTTGTGGGTAGGTGAAAATAAAAAAAAAAATTGTTTCTGACATAGCACGTGATTTTCATCTACAAACCCTAGATGTTTATTGACACTTGGTTAGCGATGGATTCTGCCCTTGGGTCTAAACCCCCTCAAGATAAAAATGATGTTGCATTTCACATTATGGTTGCAACTATGTCTACAAATACTAAAGGTCGACCAACTTGCTTTGTTAAACAAACTAAGAAAATTATGGAAATCCCTATTCCTAGAACAAACTCTCGAAAAATGGCTATGTCGATGGATGAGAGAGGAATTATTAGACAATTTAATGAGGTGTGGCCATCCCCAAGGGTTGTGTCTATTTGGATTCAATGGAACTAGCAAGTTCACCTCAAGGAACAACTAACATACTTTTTATGTGGCCATGGATACTACACATTCCTCTTTCAATCCAAAGAAGACAGGGATTTAATTTTAAAAAATGGACCTTACTTCATGGGGACCAAAGGGATGTATTTAAATAGGTGGTTTTCTAATTTCAACCCAAAAATTGATATTTCGTCTGGTGTTCTAGTTTGGGTGTGGCTTCCACATCTTCCATTGCACTGTTAGAATGATGAAACCTTAAAATGCATCAGTAACACCCTTGGGAGATATATAGATAGAACTATTCCAAAAGATCAAATGTTTGCTTGTGCCAGGATATGTGTCGAAGTTGACTTGGAGAAAGGGATTCATGAAGCAATCCTTCTAACCTTAGATAACTGGAAACATTAACAACCCTTGGACTATGAACAACTACCTTTCAAATGCAAAGTCTACCATGAATATGACCACTTTGTAAAAAATTGCAAGAAGGTGACATAATCGACACCTTAGGTACAAGAAAATGAGGAGCAATGGAAAATTATAAGAAAAAATATGAATACCATGTTATTAGCCCCCCCAAAAAAATTTAAATCAACCCCCTCATCATCAAGCCAAGGGGTAGGAACATGGTCTCAAGTTCGAATCCAACCCAAATAACAAGCTCAACAAAAAACAAATCCAGTCGGCCCAAATACCCATGCAATGTCAACAAAATCTCCAAGGAAAAATCTGTCACCAATGTCAAACAGATACATAGTTCTTTTTCATGGAGAACCTAAAATAATATTGGAGAAGACAGGGATGGGAACCTCCAAGCCCATAGATTTTGATCTTGTATTCCCATAAATTCCTCATCTTAATGATTCAGAAACCCTTCCAGAAACTTGGGAAAAGGATTTTTTTGGGGGGGATATGAAGAACCCCTAATAGTGAGGGAGGAGACAAAGGAGTGGATTCCATAGAAATTAGTAATAGTCATAGGAATGAAAACAAGGAAAAAATCTCAATCACGAGAGGATGAGGACAAAGAGGAGGAAGATACAGAAGAGAGACTACCCAAGAGAACCAGAAGAAACATAGCCAAAACAATTAGAGAAGAAGTTGTGGCCAGGGACACAACTTTGGGAACCCAATCGACCCTAGATGAGAATTTAGTTATGGGTTCCAAGTCAAATCGATGTATTGTCTCAAGGCAGTGCCTCAAAATCACATAACAAATAATGAAAATTCTCTCTGAGAACTATCGAAGGTTAGGGAGGAAGTTCAAAGAGGAAGCATTGAGAGATCTCGTTATAATAGAATAACCTCAAATATTCCTGCTCTAGGAGATGAAGTTTGAGGCTTTAGTTATTCAACTATGCAAAAAACAATGGCAAGTTAAAGAAGGCATTGGTATTAGTTTGCGAGGAGCCTCAAGAGGACTTTGCACTATCTAGAAGAATTCTTCCTTGAAGCTGGTAAACTCTTTTAATACTCAACATTGGATTCTTACTAGTTTTACTCATATCGAATCAAGAAAACCTTTAAACCTGGTTAATGTTTACATACCAATGGCCTATAGAGAAAAATATCTTTTCTAGGACTCTCTTTTATCACTTCAAAATTCAAAGGAATCTAGGAACGACATAATAAGGGGGGACTTCAATGTCACTTTGAACAACAAAGAGAAAAGATGAGGTAATATTGTTTGTGATCCTTTTCAAGAGAGACTGAAGGATTTGATGAATGATTGGGACCTTGTGGACATCGAACCCTTAAAAGGTAAGTTTACCTGGTCTAACAAAAGGATTGGATCGGGGCATATAACAGCAAGACTAGATCATTTTTCCGTGCATAGTAATATTTTATCACAAGATTTCATTATTCCTTCAAAAATTATTCCCTATGCTATATCAGATCACAAACCAATATCCTACTTACTTTGGAGAAACCCCCTGATTACGAACCCCTCCCTTTCAAATTTAACCTTTTGTGGTTGCAGGAAGAAAAGGCAATGGAATCTATCACTAAGGATTGGTGTATGTGGATTGCGGGCTCCCTTGTCTACATTTGGGAGCAGAAGTTGAAATATGTGGAAATGGCTCTTAAATTTTGGGTTAAGCATTCATATTTGTCTCCTACTTCATAAAAGTAATCCCTTCTATCAAAACTTAATATGATACAGGTTCAACTTGAAGAAGGTCAAGTGATGAAAGACTTACAATAGAGAGAAAAGATAATCAGTCAAAACCTACATAAGGCCTTAATGATCGAAGAAGAAATTTGGCAGCTTAAGTCAAGGAGCCTTTGGCTAAAATCAGGGGATCGCAACACTACATTATTCCATCAGCAAGCCAAAGTGAGAGGACAAAGGAACAATGTTAAAGAAATCTCTCATGGAGGATGGCAGCAAGGTAACAAGTTTTGAGGAAATAAAATCAACAACCAAATCATTTTTCCAAAATTTCTATTCAAAATAGGAGGGAGCAGACCCTGGAGTTATAGTTGACCTACTAGGAAACATCCCCTTGTTGGTATCCTCAAAGGACAATAAAAACCTAATGGAACAAATAAAAGAATCTGAAGTCACCAACACAATTTAGATTCTAGAACCATACGCACTAGGATCATACATTTTCACTATTCATTTTTATTGAGTCCGTTGGGACTCAATCAAATATGATTTGATTCAAATGCTAAGACATGTCCATAAATCATTCAGGTTGGGGGGAAACACAAACTCTTCCTTCCTAGCTCTAATCCCAGAGGAAAATCCATCTTCTTTAGCTATATTTCAACCCATTTCATTGTGCAAAACATCCTACAAAATAATGACAAAGATCATGGAAAACAAATTAAGAAAGGTGCTCCTAAAGATCATTTTTGAAAATCAAGGAGGTTTTATGCAGAAAAGACAGATAATTGATAATATTATACTAGTTCAATAGGCAATTCACACTAGTAGAGAAAACAACGAGAAAGACATGGTAATCAAAATTGACATGAAAAATGCTTTTGATGGGGTGAGTCACTCATTTCTTTTTTATGTTATGCACAAATTTGGCTTTAGTCCTTTTTCCATTAGATAGATTGTTGCATGCATTTGCACACCTTGGATCGCCCCTCTAGTGAACAACAAACCACTCCTCTTCTTTCAAATTAGTAGAGGGATTAGGAAAGGTTTCCCCCTCTCCCCTATGCTATATATTCATATAGTTGAAGGTCTGAGCAGAAAGCTAGAACATGAAAGATTGATTGGCAATTTCCTCATAATAAAGATCGTAAGGGGTGTAAAGATTATAAATCATTTGCAGTTTGTAGATGGCACCATTCTTATTGGGGGAGCTTCCATTACTATCACTACCAAATTCAAGTTGGTGTTGGATGTCTTCATTTATGATTTAGGAGGAAAGGTTAACAAATAGAATATCCAAATTTTGGGTTGGAATGCAAACACTTAGCTTCTTCAACGCATCTCTAGAATCAACAATTTCCCTATCGAGATCAATGAACCTCCTTTAAATATCTTGGCATGCCCCTATCATTACTAAACCCATCGAATCAATCTTGGCAAAACATACTAGATAAAATCAAAGGAAAATTCCACCAATGGGGTGCATAGTGGTTAAACCCTATAGGACATATTGTACTCACTAAATCTATCCTCTCCACCTTTCATATCTTTCAGTGTTCAACAATGTTAGCATTGACAGGAGTCATGCAAAGAATAAGCCAAGATATTTGAAATTTCTTATGGTAGGGGGTGAAATCGGACACCAAAAAATATCACTTGGTCAGTTGGAATGTGGTTCAAGATCATAAAGACATAGGAGGTCTAGGTATAAGAGATCCAACTCTTCTCAATTTGGATTTGGGGAGAAAACTAGTATGGAAATTAATAAATGGAAAATATTACTAGTGGGAGATGGTGATATGGAAGAAATTCTTCAGGGAGAAAAGGAAATGATGTGAAGAGAGGGAAATAGAAAATCAGAGGGGACCACACATATGGACATTAATCAAGTCTGTAATCCCTTTGATTCATTCCAAATTAACTTAGATACTAGGAAACAACAAAGACATAATAATATGGCAAGACAAAATAATGGGACATCAGTCTATGGAGAACTTTCCAGGACTCTTACCTATTAATATCTAGATGAATGAAATATACAACAACACTCTATATGACATATCCAAATGATCCTAGACTTTGGTAGATTGACCAGGTTGGAAATATGAGCCTTTGCCCCCTATGTTCCCCCTTCTCTCTTCTTTAATTTATCTTTTGAAAGGATGTGTGCCTCAAAACAAAAGGATGTTGGATCATCATGGATGGGGTCCTTCATATTTACTTTCAAAGATGGATATATACATCAGCTCCAAACACTCCCCCTGCCTCAAAGATCTACAATTTTGAACAAATTTTGGTTGTCAAATGGCCTACCAAAAATTAATGTCTTATGTTGGTTACTTGTACATGGAATAATCCTAACATTTGATAATCTCAAACATAGAGGGATCCAAGGCCCAAACTAGTGTGTTATGTGTAGGAAAGTGGAGGAAATAGGTATACATTTATTTCTAGAATGCCCTTTTGCAATACAAGTCTAGGATATTGCATTTTCAGGTTTAAATCACATATTCCATAGGTCAACATGTTGGAATGAGGCATTCAATCGATGGATTATATTATATAGAGGGTCTTTCAAAGGAAAAAATAGTTTTATATGGATCTAGGTAGCCTTACCAAAATTCATATGATGGAAATTATGACTAGTTGGAAACAGAGCAATATTCAAACAAACCTGAAAAACTTCGACGTATGTGGAAAACAAAGCCAAAAGTATCATGATGGAAACCATTTTCTCAAAAAAAATATCATTACAAAATAAGCAACGTTTGGATAAGAAGAAATGGATTGGATAAGACAATTTGGATAAATTTCAATGGTTAGAAAAGTTAAGATGCATCCAGTTCACTTTAGTTGGAAAATAAGGCTTGGGAAACAAGAGTTTGAAGATAAATAAATAAAGAAGAGCTTACATATCCTATTATTTAATGGAGCTTCGAAAAGAAATCCATGGGTGGCAGGAGTAGGAGGGGTCATATATGACCCTGAACGAAATAAGGAATCTTCCTATGCTTGGGGGTTGGGAATTGCAACAAACAATCGAGCTAAGGAATACGATTTACTATAGGGAATTTCCAATATCATTATCTTGGGAATAGGAGATTTGATAGTCTTAGGATATTCAAGGATCTTCATTAAGTCACTAACTCATCAGGAATCTCCAAAAGTCTTCCATCTAGCTTCGATTCTCTCCATAATCACAAAACCTGCATAGAAGTTGGCCAAAATATCTTTCTAACATGTATTGAGAGAGCACAAGACAAGGCAGATGGTATGGATATTGAAGCATCCACATTACCACAATTAATGTTAAAGAAAAATTGGGTTGTATCATTCTCTTACATCCCCTAAGCTCACCCCCTTTAATTAATTTCGTAGGCATGACATTTTTAGACTACAATGAAATATTTAAAGACGGGAAGGTGTTAAGCACACGGGATGGAGATCCAAGTACAAATATCTCAAGATGCAGCTTGAATTTGACATAGGAGAGTTATTATGTCATACTCCCTGCATTCATTTTCATTATGCACAATGGGACTATTTCCAACGAGGTCTGGGAGGATACAAATGAATGTGGGAAGATTTATGGAGTGTTAGGTTTAGCATTTGACAATTTCCAGGATCATACTTAGATGGTATCTCTCTGGTCAGTTGTGTGGAGGATCATTCTCCTATGCCTGCATGATATTGGGACTCTATGTCTCGAGTAAGTATTTGACCCACTTGGTTTGTAATTTCATGGTGCAAGAGAGTGGTTGTTTTTATTCATACATGCTTTGACATCTTCATTTGGTGCTTGCTTATTAGGAGGTTTTTTTTTATATGTATTAATTGGGAGGCGCTTAGTGTCCCCTTCTGTCTCAATGTATCCATTTCCATTTGGGTTTCTTGTATTGTTATAAATGTGTGTTGGTAGCCTATTACACTGAATTGTTGTGGTGCCCTTCTCTGAGGAAGTGTATGATATATAGAAAGCATATGACTCTTGTGGAATTTGACATATAATGGACCCCCAAGATATTAGAGATGTTTGCAGGGTATTGAGGAGACATGAAGGGTCTCTGGCTAACAATGAAATTTCCCTCGGATACATAACATGTAAAGAAAACAACAAGAGCAATACAACAATATTATGGGCATTCTAGGAGAATATGGAGGAAAATTTTTAAAAGTTAAAATGGATTGCTACAGGATAAAGTTCTACGTTTAGTACATAAGCGAAACATATGTTTCATACTCTACATATATAGGACATAATACATGTCAGATAGAGGACAAAGCCAAGGATGAGGAATCTGGATAACAACATAAGGAACCAATGGAAGTGGATCATCATTCTATTCCTTTGGAACCAAATCTTCAACAATAAATCTATGAAATGTTCTATAAATCCATATGCATTTCAAATGCCTATTATAGAAGTTATATATGCCATGCTAGTATCTATGTAGCTAATGTAAAACTAGGAAAGAAAGTCTTAGATGATAGGAAAAATATGATGGTATCACTATAATTGTTTTTTGAAATAGTAGGCTTGCTCTCTCTATAATAGTTGGCCTTCTTGGCCACTTTTAATACAAAATTCTCCAGTCTCGGTTTAAAAAACAAAAAACATGTTACTTGCAGGAATTGAACCTAGGTGGGGAGGATAACACTCTTTCTCACAATCACCCAAGTTAGATCTAGGTGGCTAAAATTTTGGAATATATGCTCCAAAAAACCCGTGAACACTTCCCTTATTTCCTGAAATAATACCCAAGATAAACATGATTTTTTATATCAACATATCATTAACAAAAATAAAACACATATAAGAAGGATACCAATCATTTTTCCTAACCAATTAAACTAAACCCAAATGACAATTAATTTTTTTAATATTAACACTATATTAATAGTTATACCTCAAAATATCAATAAAATAACTATCAACTAAAAAAGAAGACTCAAAATTTATGGAAATCAATAATTTGTACAAGTTAATTAAATGCATTAAAAATTGTTAAAGATTTGAAAATTATATTATATTTTTGACATTTTAATTTTTATGAAGTTGTTGTATAAGATTTTAAATTTATAAAGCTGTTGTATTGTAGTTTAGTGATAAATTGGTGAGACTTTATCACAATTAGTTAAAGGTTAATTTTCAATATAACTTTATATAAATATTATTTAAAATATTTTTATATAAGTTTTACTTAAAATCCCAACATGTTTTAAAAGTTTTTATCTCAACCTAACTAAAAAATAATAAAAATAAATTGCCTAACTAGATATTGGGTGTTTTTTCCATAAAAAAATAATAAAAATAAATTCCTAGAAATTGGGTGTTTTTGCCATAAAAAAAAATGAATAAAAATAAATTTCCATAAAAAAAAATAAGTTTTATATAAGTTTTACTTAAATTTCCAACAAGTTTTGAAAGTTTTTAACTCAACCTAACTAGATATTGGATGTTTTGCCATGAAAAAAAATGAATACAAATAAATTTCCATTGAGAAAAAATAATTAAGAGGAAATTCCCTAATACTTAATAAAATTTAAAATTTTCAACGAGATTAGAGACAATGTGTAATGTGTGAAGAAAAAATGCAAAGCTCAACTTCACATTCCCTGCCAAGTAGATTTGGAAATGGAGATGATAGTTGACACCTTATAATTAACACTGACTGTGAGAAAGATTGGAATTCAACCTAGACTCGCAAGGAATGGAATAACTCTCACTTAATTTCCTTTTATATTATTTTTTTGTTAAAACGCATGAAGTTGGTAGAAAATAAATGAATCTGAATGAAATAATAAAAAGCTCGAATAAAGAGAAACGTTTGGATGGAATAGAAAATAATGTGGCTCATTATTAATTTTACAAATTTAAAATATTAAAATAATATTATTATGTTTGTTTATCTATTTTTTAAATATAAATAATAGATAAAAAAAAAATCATTAAACTAACTTTTTAATAAATATAAAAATGTAATCATTATGAAAGTAAAAATAATTTACTTAAATTATACTTATAAATAATTATAATTGGAAGTTCAAAATTATTACATCTATTATAAAATAATATTAATAATGTAACTTTATATATTTATCAAATTTTTTGTGTTAACGAATAACCACATTTAATCCATAAAATTCCGATAGTGATGACATCATTGGTGAATGAAGCCACTCGGGGCATGGATTCGAAGACATTAGTCATGAATTAAAGGATAAGATTAAATTTGGTAGTTATGAGAACTTGTTTCTGAGATGTTTCCCGTCGTCTTTGGGAGACCTAATTAATCCACTCTTAGAAGAAAAACCTTTGGCTAAGGCTCGTTTTAAGCTGTTAATCAAGTGATTTCGTGGGCAACCGCAGTCTCCGGGCGCCATAGGATCAACGACGTAAGGATCGGAGATGGGAAGTGATAAAGAACTTCTCCAGCGTTTCATCTTTCCCTTTCATTCCCTTGATACATGTGACTAGAGATGGTGTTGTCATTGATCGTACAACGGTGTAAATTATCGTTACTGCGGTGGTTTCAATATATATGCCTCTGGTCTGTGGTTCCTTACGCAGCTTAGATTAGCGCAGGTCAACTGGTGAGAAGAATCCGCTGGAAATAACTGGATCAGTCAACCCCGTATCATACCCTACAATCCCCACCTAAGCCCCTGGTGGCCGGAATCCATTCTCGGATTTCAAATTAAATCCCATTCTTGTCAAACTAAATCCCAGTCTCTCCAGCACATGCAAGAGATAAGACTTTTGCAGTGCAGTACAACAGGCACTAATAAATACAGGCTTTCCTTGTCAAACTTATACATTGATTTACGTGAAGCCTGCAATAACACATCAAACATATCAGCCAATCAAATTTTAGAAAAATATATTATTTTATTATTAAAAATATATATATATATATATATATATATTCATTTCTTATGTTACACATTTGATA